>NMRB01003399.1:47844-60848 GCA_002633025.1 Notospermus geniculatus | reverse complement strand
GTGCAATAACTCCTGAACTAATGAGTGGATCACCCCCAAATTTTTATCATAGGTGAATCTGCTGAGGGTACATTACATATATAAAGGAGTTTTGGTTTGACCTACTTTTCAAGGTCACAGAGGTCAAAGTTCAAAATTTTGCCTGTTGGTGGCACGTTTCGCAAGTGCTTGGGCTATTGACCTGAAACTTGGTACGTATACACCCCTATGCCAGATGACCTATGACACCAAGATTCAGTCCGATTCGATTCTTGGCTTGGCCACCAGGTGGCCAAAACCAAAGCTCAAAGCCTAGTAACTCCTGAACTGTTAACTGGATTGTCTCCAATTGTTTGTCAGAGGTGTATCTAATGAGGATACATGACATTATGAAAAGAGTTTTTGATTTGATCTACTTTTTACAGTCACAGAGTTCAAGTTCCAAATATAGCCATTTTAGTGGCATGTTTCATGGCTATATGGCCCTATTCTAACATGGTGTGATCATCTATGTGTACTGTAGAGCAAATTTTTGTCCAATTGGAATGCAATTAGTGGTTACCAGGCAGCCGTCTTGGAAAATCGACGTCATAAATTCTCAAGCTAGAATGTTTTGACCTTGAAATTTTGACCGTAAATCATGACCCTGGAACTCACGGCCTGGAGCATTTCGATTTTACGTTTGCCATTTGTTCTTCTGGTACGTTCACACAGGTGAGCACATGGTCCATGGACCATTTCATAATGTGGCAGAATTATCGCAAGAACATTCAGAGCCCCACGATTGGACGCTGACAAAATCTTCCTTCGAGCTTTGGCGTCGACCGCTGCATCCAGAAAATTTGATCACACGTCAGATGACAACACTGGCGTCTAAGTATGAATCTGGCTTTTCAGTGCTTCACGTAAGACAGGCGCAATCACACTCGCACGATTGACCGCGCTCCTCGGCATCCTTGAAGTAACTGACCATCAAATTTCATTAGTGTGAACAACTCTCCTCGAGCCTTTGTGGAACTCAACTGATTGAGCTCCTGCAAATTTCAAACATGAAGCACTGGCTTTTCACAAGCAAGTCATCTCTCCCCCACCCATCCTTCCACTAATAAAATTGATCAGATCATCTAATCTCTGGCTCCTGAGGTCTGGTTAGACAGGAGATGTTTTCTAGGTTTGCTAAAACAAGTTGGTTGTATTAAAAAGCAAGTTACATTTGTGTATTTGACATTCTTTACAGAACCCACTGCAGGTGCTCGTGAATGCTATCATCAACAGTGGCCCACGTGAGGACTCCACCCGTATCGGCCGTGCCGGTACCGTCAGACGACAGGCTGTAGATGTGTCTCCTCTGCGTCGTGTCAACCAAGCAATCTGGCTGCTGTGCACTGGAGCCCGGGAGGCTTCATTCAGGAGCATCCGAACGATCGCTGAATGTTTGGCTGATGAACTCATCAATGCAGCTAAGGTATGAACTTGAATTTCATGAAACTTTTATGGCTCATTTAGGTGCTCTGCTCATCCATGGGAAAGTTCTCCCATGCGAGTTGGCTCTCAGGGCACGGATCCATGGGGGCACACGGGGGCATGTGCCCCCTTTTGGGCCAACAAATCTGTAAAATCGACCGTGAAATTCTGGAATTTGGAGCAAATCTTTGAAATTCACCGCAGATTTCAATGTTTAGTACCACAGGGTGCCCCCTCTTTTCCCAAATCCTGGAATGGATCCGCCCCTGGTTCTCTGTGGGCGACTCAGCTATGAGCAGTTGTTTGTGTCACTGTTGTCGGCCTAAGCTGTAAGGAAACAATGGAGAATTGCTCATTTTGAGCCAACTTCTGCAAGAAAATTCTCCCATGGATAGGTGCCTCTAGACAATATTGGGCGATTTGTACCTACTGTAAGAGGAAACTGGAGGAGGCCGAGGGAAACCTACCCTGTTTGGAGAGTCGCCTTCTCTGTCAAAGGTACAGGGTCCGACCTGTTATCAAACCCGGGACCTCAGAGGTGACAGGCGCGAGATGTTTCCAGTGCACCACCCTGACAACAAATTCACCGTGAAGACCTTGTATCACTACTTCTGTTACTTTTTTTCAGGGTTCATCAAACTCCTACGCCATCAAAAAGAAGGATGAATTGGAACGTGTTGCCAAGAGTAACCGATAAGCGAGTCAGATTATGTAAAGAAACATGTAAATGAGAAGAAAAAAAAACATTGAAATCAATCTGGTGTTCTCTTGTTTCTGTGGCCACTATTGTTTTGGCAGTCATACTTTTGATGGCACATATTATGACCGTCCCCAGGTAGGTAGTTCCCTGGCCCCCCCCCCACACACACACACACGTTTTCGAGACAATTACCTCCAATAAAGTTGAAAATAAAGATATGATGTAAAGTATGCATAGATTCAAGGGGGCATTTGTCTCGAAACCAGGTTGTAAAGTCCAGTACCCATAACCAGTTCTATGACTGAAGCAGCTCTGCTGGATGATGGTATTCATCATCCAAGCAGGACGTACTTGCATAGGGGTTGTCCCAAAAAGCCTAACCAGGACAGCGCTAGGCATGGTGAGTGGTGTTTCTAGTGTTGTCTTTATTGATGTTACTGTGCCAGCTCACAGAGTTATGGTTATTCCAATTCCTCTGCTGGTATTTGTCATGTGCCTGGAGGTCATCCAAGAGTCTCCCAATATTTGCAGGCCAGGTGTCTTGCCTATGAAGCCTGTATGTATTTCAGCATGTTCAGCCCCTGTTTAGTTCCATGTCTGGTAGTCGCATAGTTGTACTCCCAAGTGCGGGTAAGTATGGGGGAGCCTCCCAAGTGCCGGTAAGTATGGGGGGAGCAGTTTGAAACTTCAGTGGCAGTTCAGTATTTCCGATGCTTCTCGCATCCTGTTCTTGCAAGACTGCAGTCAGCCTCGAACACCATGTAATTACCTTTCGGTTGAAAAATTTAATGCACAAAAATTTTACATAATGATCATTTATGAAGCACCACGTACACTTATCTTTCATGCATGTTTTATGCTCTTCTCTGTGAACCCCTTTACATATATTTGTGGCCATACAAGTTCGTAATTTTGTAGATGAAATTTTTGTTCCATTCATTTATGCTTCACTTGCATGTCATGCATCTAGAAAATGCAAAAAGAGCTGCTGATTCAGTCATGGATCATGTCCAAACCACGCTGCTGATTCAAACAAAATTATTTTATTCGTATGCGAAGTCGTTGATGCATAACTAATGGTGCTTGTCGTATTCGCAGTTCATCTGGTAAATGGAAGGGGTGACAGGTGATTACAAAATAAGCTGTCGCCCCTTCTATTTGCCGAAACGACTGCAAAAATAGTCAACACAATTAGTTATGCATGAGTAAAATCACGTACGAAAAAAAAGATTTTTAGGTTTGAATCACCAGCAACTATGAGTTCAAAATACTGTCACAATACAAAGCAGAAAGAGGAAGTTGACGCAAAATAAAGCACCATGGAAGCTAAATAAATGTGTCTTGATAACCTCTTATAACAGTCACCGATAGTGTCCATTCAAGCCACAGACCCATACTGATACCGAAATGCACTACTTCCACATTTAACTTCAAGTGTCTAAGTAAAATGATTTTCGATTCTTCCTCTTCGATTTTTCTGAGAGATAGTCTTCCCTTGCACGGCTCGAAATGAATTCCAAAATCGATCCGACTTTGGATACAATTTCTTTGGCAGTGGTTACATCTGTTTCGAAATCGTGGTGGTCGAATCTGCCGCTTGATTGTTGGAACACGAGACGGAATTGGGATTTACCTGAAAAGACGAGAGGTTTGGTAGAATATAACTAAACTGTTGGGTAACAATCTTGTCTGCCACGGTTGAGGTCGCGAGTTAAAACATCTTGGGTCATGCAAGACACAGGGACTCATTCTAACAAATGTTTGTTTTTGACAGTTGCGTAGACTCTGACAGTCCCTACAGGTCGCAACATGACCTACTGGGCAGTTTCCCTCTGAGCTAATACGGAAGGGCCTTGTTCGAGACAACGGTGGCACATTGGTTGAGTGTTGGACTTGAGACTAGGAGGACATGGGCTTGATTCCCGTCCACGTGGCGGGACTTCGTATTCTTAACAGCAGTGCTTCACGTAAGACAGGCGCAATCACGCTCGTGCCTGCAAAATTGCACCGAGGAGCTCGATTGACCTTGGCATCCTTGAAGTAACTGACCATCAAATTTCACGAGTGTGAACAGCTCTCCTCGAGCCTTTGAGGAGCTCAACTGATTGAGCTCCTGCAGATTTCAAACGTGAAGCATTGCAACAGATCTGTAAAGGTCACGTGATGTCCTGCTCCTTGAGATCCCCGTGTCAGGAGAGACTGGGGTAATGTAAAGCGCTTTGATACTATAACTGGGGAAAGTGCTTCATATTAGGGGTTATCCATTTATTACATACGCAAGGAGGGGGGGTGNAATGAAACACGCCCGACCCATGCCAGGCAGGCATTCCCGCTGCCAAGCCCCAGGTGACCATGGTGACGCAGCGCACTGAACCTGATTAAGGCCGTTTTCTTTACTTGGGGAGCTCGTTCCCGCCATTCGTCGGCATCATTCCCGCCAAGCACAGGCATCGTGCATCAACGTGAGTGGGCTCTGACGATCTCGGGTAAACCATCGTGCGTACGTACGCACAGCGGGGGTCCCAATGGTTGCGTACAGGGGGGGTGGGGGGTCCGAAAATTCGGGAAATTGTGCGTACGTAATAAATGGATGACCCCTTATTGTACAAAATAATTCATATTCAGATGTGAATTTTGCAGAAGGTGGTGAAATTGACAAGATGCTGATGGCAAGAAAATAGGATGTATCGAAAATGATGAACTCTCATGCTCCCTTAAATGTGGTAATCAGAAGAGAGTTAAGGCAGGGTTCATATACAGCTACACTCTACACGGACACGTCGGCGAACAATGGCTCCACAAAGGATTCAAGACCATGAAACCTTTGTTTGCTGCCGTGTCGATGTAGCGTGTAGCTCTATGTGAACTCGGCCTTATGAACACATTCACACATGCATGAAAGGCCTCACCACCTGCCACTCCTAACTTCATGATTACATGCCTCACTATTTGATGCATTGTTATGTTATTCTCAGCTTGGGGAGAAACGTTGCCTAGTAACCATTCCTTGTGTCACACCAACTTTTATTTTATCCCTTAAAGGGGCACTGTATTTCTTTCCTATCCTGTGCTAAACATACTCGCGTTAAAGGAGACCTCTATAGATGATTCTTGATTTTGCAGATCTGTGCACTTCTGCCGAAATCTTGAACCATAACCTCGGTCTGAAAACAGGGTGACGTGACGCAATGGTCAACTTTGACGCAACGTCGTCAACGTAACTGTTGTGGGGTTATCTGTGTCATGTCATTCAGTTTCACACCAAGGTTATGGTTGAGATTTTGGCGGAAGTGCGCAGATCTAATTCTCCCACTTGTTATCAGATGGTGCTGCAATCAGTCCATGTTTTAAGCAATTTACTTCATGGAAAACAGTTAGCGACGGGACCAAAACAGTGTACATGTAAGTGTAAATTTTCGTGCTGGTGATTTTTGATACAAATTACAGACGGACAGACTTTGTGGTGTCACAGAAAAGTTCACGTTGGTGTAAAGTCTGAGAATGAGGACCCTAGCCCACTGCCTCAATAGGTGTCACTAGTGGTTAAAACTATTGAAATGAAACTGACATCCAGGTCCTGATCAGTTTCCCAAACAAAAGGTGTCAATTGTATAGGACCGGGTTTCAGTGTGCTGCCCTCTGTCGTAGCTAGGATCCCCTTTCAAACATGTGCTATTAACCCTTTTGTTACTGAAGGACAGGATGCCATCAGGAACCAAATCACGTCATCTGACATGTACCAACAGGGTTAAAACAAAAAATTAAAAGCTATAATGTGTTGTGATTAATTCATTTGGGTTATGTACATAACATTCCTTATGTCAATAGAGAGGATGCACGTGACGTCATCGCATTATGTGATCAGTCGAAATCCGCCATATTGGATGACAAATGACGTCGTCGACCCATGTGGTGCACTTAGTTGTTGGCGCAAGTGGAGTGAGTGTGACTTCAACCCATGACGTGATCTACATGTACATGTGGCACACTTTGTCGTGGACGTCAGCATGGTCAAAAGTGACGTCATTAGGCTGCTGTTCCATAGAGTTAACGTTTTCACTTTTCCCGTTTCATTTTTCACGATCTTTCATTTAGAGGGTTGTTTCCACAGAATTCACGCCCAAAAGAATGAGCATGTTCATTCCACGAGTCACGGGTGATTTTCATTTATTCACGCATGAAATGAATCGTACGTGTCCGAAGGTAGAAAAATGACGCCTATGGAACCCGCAACGTAAGAAATACATTGCCCAATCTTGGGTTCACCCGTGAAACATGACAATTCATGCGTGAAACGTGCAAAAACCGTGAAAACGTGAAGTCTATGTAACGGGAGCCTAATGAGCCACTGCACACTCTCTGTAGAACTCATAATCCCGTATTTGGTGTTCAGTTCTTAACATCGAGTCAAGATCTGTGAAATCCTAACTTGATCTTTCGTGTTTTCAGATAATTATTGGGTAATTTGTAACGTAGGAGGAAAGTGAAGCCCGGACGAAACCTGTGCTGTCGTAGAGAGTCACCCTGTATCACCATGAGGACTGGGTCTGAATGGGAATCGAACCCAGGATCTCAGAGGTGACAGGCACTAGATGTTTCCACTGCACTGCTCTGACACGCCTTGATTCAAGAATATTCCAATTTTATTGTAGTCACAACCCAAATGGATCAAACACTGTGTGTTGTGTACAAATGAAGGAATGCACTCAAAAGACAGTTCAACCAAAGAATCACGCGACTCACTTCCATGGCGTTCAGTTAAAGAACAATTAAGATTCACTCCTGAAATAATTGAAATTAAAGTCTGCTAAGAAGGAGATGAAGCCGCATAGCGCTATGAAAAAATAAGTAGCTTTCACTCAACTCATCTGCCCCAAGTTTGAACTGGTGGCATCTTCTGCTGAAATTTTCTAAAGTCCTTGGGAATAAATTGGATAGAATTTGAAGAAGCATTCTTCTGAAGTTTAATTGGAACAACCTTTTGCAAATATTTTTCATTCAGTTCAATAGAATATGAGAAAACTTGGACAGAAGATGTCGCCTGTTTGACTCAGCAGGTGGATGATTTGAGCGTTCCAGGAATTGGGGAGTGCGGCTCTTTTTTGGAAAATTTACTGTTGATTTCCAGTCTTTTTAATCAAAAATTTCATAGTTTTATCTCATAGTTTTGAAAATTTGTTACAAATAAAAGAGCCCCCCGCCCGTTCCTCATCGGCATTCTAACTAGAATGAAGTATGAATGGTCAGCTGGAGCCAAAAGGCAGCTAGGTGATCAAGCTTGGTTAAGCTCTAAAAAGCTTTCAGAAAATCTGGCCCAAATCTGGTATTCATCTGTGTAGGGAGGAAATTTTTTTGGGGGGGTCAGTTACACTGCAAAAGCGCAGGGCATTTCTAATGTCAACAACATTGTGAAAGGAATGGTAGTCCTTGGAATGCAAGTTCGACTTGTGTACATTAAAATTGTAATTGGTACATTAAAATGGTACGTGGTACATTAAAATGGTAATTTCCTATCCAATAATGATGGTGGCCTACTAGTTCTCCCACATGACGTCGTGGCCAATCATGATATAATACTACCAAACGCATCCACTCAGACAATTATTTTACCTAAACTTTGTGCCCATGGCCCGCTTGACCAGCTTAAGGCCTGTTTCCACATGAGTGTTTTACGCCGCGTTTTGAAGCTTCGCCCATTGTTTGGAAGCAGAGCGGCGGAAAATAACAAAAGATTTGACGCATCACGCAGCATGAAATGCGCATGTGGAAACAGGCCTTTAGCGTGCCAGTGGCCATTGAATGGTATTAAGCTTCTGACGTCATATTGTTAGACATTTGTTGGAAAGGTCTATAGCTGTATACCGGTACCTTGGACAATAAAATCGGACTTTACTTCCAGAAGGACTTCAAATCCTGTCACACCCCTCCATATTATCTACGTGTATTAAAATCAATGAAAGTTTGATTTGATGATCGCAGACGTACACACCTGTTGATTTTTCATCCAACATATCACAGGCAGCGATGGCATCCATGTCGTGTGTGTAGGCCCTCTGGTGGCTACCCTTGCGATTTGACACCGGGTCGATTTCTATTTGTTCACGTGATATCCCTGAAATAAACAGGAGTCATAAATTATTTGACCTGAATGATGGTGACGGATTCAATGTGCCACTCTCAACTGTTAAATGCTCCAGATACTTGGCTGACGAAATCATTAGGTACATTGGACTGCCAGAATGGTGCAACAGATACATTACTCCTGTCACCTCTGAGGTTCGAGGTTCGACCCCACTCTCCATTTGGTGGGGAGGGAACTCTCCTTAAAGCTCAAGGTTAACTCCTGTTTCCTTCTGCTGTACCAGCCAATAGACGAATCTTGAATTCGCAGATCTGCCCACTCCCGCCGAAATCTCAACCAGAACCTCGAGCTGAAACTGGGTGATGTGACGCCACCCATGATTCAGCTGTGGTCGACTCTGATGCGGCGTCTTCAAACTGACTCTCGTAGGGTTGTCTGCGTCACGTCATTCAGTTTCAGACCACGGTTGTGGTTGAGATTTCGGCGGAAGTGCGCAGATCTTTGCCGTTTACGTCAATTTGAGAACGGTCTATAATACCGTGTTTGGCACTTGACTCTCAACTCATATTTTTTTCGTTACCCCTACGAATTATCCAAGTATGAGTTGTCCAACTGTGGTAACTACTCTCGCCAGTCATCAGGCATTGTGCAGCTTTCTGCAAGCAGACGGCCATCTACTAACCCAATTGAACCTCCTTACTCCGAAATAACCTTGTGGGCATGGTCACACGAAATGTTTTGTATTGGAATGAAGTTAGCGATTCCAACATCGAAGGCTCTAGTTCTTCATTTGTGTCTGGTATTTCGCCTCGTGTGCCTGGATGGTAAAGGGTGACAAATTTTAATACCGTTGTCAGTGGCTGATCCAGGATTTGGGAAGAGGAGGTGCCCTGTGCTAAGAACATTGAAATTTGCACCAAATTCGAGAATTTCACGGTCGATTTTACAGATTTGTTGGCTAAAAGGGGAGGCGAGTGCCCGGCATGCCCCCTCTGGATCCGCACCTGGGTGTGAAGTGCAACAGCGTTGCCCCACATTTTCTTGGGAACTCTGATATCTACTAGTATATTCCATTTTGAGGAGCCTTGATAATGATAACCTAGTGGTTATCACGTTTACTTAGCAAGCGGTAGGTCCTGGGATTGAATCCCAGGCCATATGGGATTAATCATCCCTAGTTCTTCAGTCCTTTGCATGGGACAGTAAGCCATGATGCCTTGTACCTTGTGCCTTTGCAAGGGCAAGTAAAAGACCCATTCAAGTGAGGAACATGAGTAGCTTGAAATGATATCTGCCATACTTACCAGGGCCAAAAATGTTATTGCTTCGGCCTTGACGGAAAAATCTGATCTGATCTGATACAAATTCCATTTTCATCATCAATTTCAGTCATTTTCATACTGTCTTGTGAATTGCAATGTTTCCGCCAGAGGGAGGACAGGGGGGATATCCCCCTTAAAAAGTCAAAATTTGTGTTTTTGACCAAGAATTCTGTCAAATTTTCACTTTGTCCCCCCCTCAAAAAAATTCCTGGCTGAAACATTGAATTGTGCATCAGTGTTTCTGATAATCCATTTCAAATATTTTGAGCTTTCAAGAAAATCTGTACCAGTTAAACTTACTATTTTTTCTGACCAGACAGAACTCCATGGTGTCCATGGAATTCAGAGTAAGTTCAAGGTCAACCGGAACTCCAGGTTCACTTTGCCTCTCAAGGTTGTAGTCAAGACCTTCAAAAAACAATAAACAGGTTATGAAACCTAACAGAAACTGGAATTCTAAATTGTGACCCGCTCCAGCAAAAGTAGGCGCTCGTCGCAACCAAGGAAAAGGTTAACGGCCTTACAATACAATAGCTGAAATGTACGTCTCTGCGATTTTACAAGAGTAGTGGACAGCGGTGATTCAGATAATAGTTGCATAAACTGATGACCAATGATCACTTGCAACAAGTGTCTACTTTTGCTAGAGCGAGTCACAATTACTGTGTGTGCATGCGTTCGTGTGTGTGCGTGTGAGTGTGTCAGTGTCGGGTATTCCATCCCTGTGGGATATTGAACCCGTGACCTCTCCGTCTCGAGTCTGAGCTCAAACACTGCACAACCACGCTCTCCACAAGTTTACGGCATACATTTACTTCCAACTTGAGACTAACCACAGGGACCTGACACGAGACAGTAAAGCCGCGTTCACATCTAGACCGATCTGAGACCGAATTCCCCAGTTCGCATTCGGGAATGCGCATTGGCTAGGCCGGTCTAGCTTAAGGCACGTTCACACTACAAAGTTTTTAATGCGATCTCAGGCCGGTCTAGCGAGTCCATTTCTTGTAGCGATCTCAGACCGATTCAGCTACCCTAGGCCGGTCTAGACATGAGTCTGAACAGTCTGGAGTGATCCAGTCAGCGCGGTAACACTACGCGCCAAACTGTAAACCGATCGGCCTGAGATTGCTTCAAGAAGCAGACTCGCTACACCGGCCTGAGATTGCATTAAAAACTTTGTAGTCTGAACGGTTAATGCGCACTAACCGTTTAGACCGGTCTCAGATCGCTTTAAAGTGCTAATGTGAATGCGCCTTAAGACCTAGGGTTATAACCCTAACTAACCCTAATTAGGGTTATTACCCTAGCGTAACCCTAGGTCTTACTGTCTCGCACCAGGTCCCTGTGAGACCAACCTTTAATAGTTTTCTTGCCGACCCGTCTCTTCACCACCTTAGCCATGATTTCCTTCATTCTGACATTCTTGTTCTCGACTTGAATCTTAGTTGAACCTTTCCCGGGAATATTTCTGAAATGACACATGGACTCCTTTTAGGTTTGAGGCTTTACGCATCCACTGTCCTCGTCCTACATGTACTTGTAAAGAGATATCAGTAGCCACTATTAAATAAAACTGGGATCAAGAGTTGAAAGCCAAATTCGGCACTATTAAATCTCCAGGCAAACTAATGTGTAGCAGTTAAAGTTAAAGTTTGGGTTTATAGTCTGATACCAACTACGGTAGAAGTTCTCATCCGACTTAACAGCAGTCTATCCTGAAACCTTTCAGTAGAACTTAGATGAGCTGCTCATTCAGCGCTACAATCTGAGCATTTCCGATCGGTACCCATCTGGGTGGAGAGAGGCCAGTGAGGCAAAGAGACTTGCCCAAAGTTTCACGCCTTGTGGGATTCGAACCCGGGATCCTCTCACCGCTAGTCGGAGACCCGAACCACTACACCACCATGGCTCTCCGTGTATAGCAGGAGGAAACTAGAGTGCCCAGAGAAAATCTGTGCTGTCAAACAGAGTCCCCCTCCATCTCACAGAAGAATGGATCAGACCAGATATTGACCCCGGAACCTCAGGCATAATAGGCGTGGATGTTTCCACTGCACCACTCTGACCGCTTACAACTCTTCCAATCCTTCATGATCACATAACTTACACAGTGACGAAAATAAAATCCTTCGGGGAGGTAGGCAGGACTTTTTCAACTAACGCCAAACGTGTAAAGCCAAATTTTGAGATCGGTTCCCTTTTGTCGATTGCAGGGAAGTCATTGTC
Organism: Notospermus geniculatus; assembly: GCA_002633025.1. Taxonomy (NCBI): domain Eukaryota; kingdom Metazoa; phylum Nemertea; class Pilidiophora; order Heteronemertea; family Lineidae; genus Notospermus; species Notospermus geniculatus. Next base: position 49,072 of record NMRB01003399.1, on the reverse strand, counting down.
AACCTCGCCGTCATCTTCCGCAATGTAGAGGTCATAGAGGTCAAGGTTGACACTGAAAAGGGAGTGATAATACATGTAAATGATAATGAGATGACGCTTTTTGCACTTTCCATTGATCTCAAGTCTGAAGTTAAACCACTTTGCCACCCCACTCCTGGAATTCTTAGTGGTTAGTATGAACACCACACTCCCTGATCTACCAGTGCTTTATCAGGAACAAGAAAATACAGTGGAACCCCGGTAACACGACCACCCAAGGGACAGACCCAAAGTGGTCGCATTAGCGGGGTGGTCGCCTTACCGAAATCGGCCCGATGAGTGCCGATCCAGACCGAAGTAAACTGAGTGTCATATTTTCTTTTTTATCCATGTTTCGTTTAATAAACCAGACTAGACCATCTCCAGCCTGGCCTGATACTAGTAATTAGCAGATAGCCCACTGACACTGTGACGACTAGGATGGACGACTGGCAGGTGTGGAAATGGTGAATTCCGTGTAAATATTGCGCCCGTCTCATGCTTAGGCCTGCCTTTTATGATCGCTGACATGGCTGACCCCAACCGTCATGCACATGGCTTATGTCATGTGTTAATTGGTCCTGTTTGGTACACACACACTGCTGACTTTGTTTGATAATCAGACCACTAATTAGGTTGCGGTTGGTCGTGTTACCGAGGTGCTAATTGCCACTTGGGACAGCCAAAGCTGTGGTCGCGGTCTGGATAGCGGGGTGGTCGCGTTAGTGAAACTCTCCAAAGGGATATAAAGAGAAAAACAATCGGGACAATTGAAAACTGGTCGTCTTTCCGGGGTGGTCGCGTTATAGGGGTGGTCGTCGACCGGGGTTCCACTGTATGGCAAAATTTAACATAGGCCTACTTTAGTTTCGGCATCCTGTCCTCGTTAATATACTGCCAACATATCAGGCCGATGAGTTCAATGACCTTGGCCGTGTTCAGCACCACTACCGCCATCGGGAAACACCTTTCCTCTTCTTCTTGCATTGTCATGAAGATACCAATCTTTTTCACCTGGATGCCAGGATAGTTCTGAAAGGGACGGAATACGATTTGAGGTCAGAGGTAGTCGTCAACTAGGCCTGTATTCTAGACGCCTCCTAAACTCTAAGGTCCACGTAAAGATTGTGTGAACAACAGCTAAGGCAGGGCCGTATTTAGCTTTTTGGTCCTGGGGGCAAAAGCCTCTCGGGGGGGGGGGGGGGGGGGG
>NMRB01003399.1:19139-38865 GCA_002633025.1 Notospermus geniculatus | reverse complement strand
CCCCCTGGACAATTGCCCCCGTAGGACAACTGCCCCCAGACAATTCCCCCCATAGGACAACTGCCCCCTGGACTTGACAGTTGACCTATGGGGGTATTGTCCGGGGGGCAATTGTCCTGATATCATGTTTTGGTTCTTGCAACATTGAATGCTGCGTGGAATCGCATCAGTGGGTTCAGGCCTTGGTGCATCCAGTTATGTCTGGCATTCTAAAAGGGAAAGCAGTTCCAGATTTCATGCCAGTTGAGTTTGGTACAGAAGTGTCCATCAATGCCCATGGGGCAGGGAAACCTCCGCCCTGTGATGGCTTCTCCAGGGACATAAATTATCGCCTCTTATTGACCAGTAAATTAACCGTACAAGTTTATGGTCCAACTAGTGATGAACGTTCTGGCCATAAAGACAATTTTATGGTTGTTTCATAGTGCTAGGCAGTTTAGGAAGTGGGAATGATCAAGACATCATAATGAAACCCGAATTAGGCATATTCACCTCAGTGACGTTCTGTACGGATTGGTTTTGCTGGTGAATAGGGAGGTTGAGATCAGCAACTTATCACGGATCCTTATACTTATACGTACAGAATTCTGTACAACGAGGACAACTTTTGTGTACTGGTACATTTCGATCCGTATGATGTATCTAGGGTCTGTGATAAGTCGCTGTGATCTCAACCTCCCTGTTATCTGATTATTTTTGGTCAACTGTGCTGATACTGGTACTTCAACCACGAATTCAGCTTCCATTTCATGATCGCTTATCTTTCTCCCAGAGAGGTGGTCATTTAGATGTCGGAGACTGCTGAGGGATTGTAGGTCCCCTGTGTACATGTACATACATGTAATGTCAGACAGGCATTTTAGCCCCCTCCCCTCCCAACTTCTGCCTTTTGACACATCTGAAGAATCCATTTTGGTTGGTCAGTCAGTCATGTACATTTACCGTAAGTCAGGAGCTGCGAGCCCAAACTTCGTTCATTATTGTCACTGTTGAAATAATATTGTGCGAAGGGTGTAATAAAAAATCAGGTAAGCGAGCCTATATCTATTTTTGGTGTAATATACATGGACATGAACATGTAGGAGGAAACAGCAGCCGCCAGTGAAACCTGTCAAAGAGAGTCACCTTCTCTATCACATGAGTACCAGGTCTGACAGGGAATTGAACGTGGGACCTCAGAGATGACAGGCAGGAGATTTTTCCACTGCACCACTTGCTGATGACAGTGCAGACTTGGAAACCATGGACCAAAATCTGGCATGCTGGTTCAACTCGGATTTAATGCAGATACGCTCATGTACATGTACACCCTGCATTTGTTTTCTCAACTTCCATTTCTTCTAATTTTTGTACAGAAGTGAATTCTAAGAATCTATATTCAGTCGTGTGAAAACCCATCAGCTCATTCGGGCGGAACTTATGACAGTCCCAAATGACCACAGCCCCAACATGCATTTCCTTCTTAATAGTTGCTCTGCAACCCCTGGCGCCATGGAAATGCACCATTTATTTCACATCTTTCAAGTTTGTGGTATTGTCCAGTAATTCTGGTGCACTTCTGGGTCGTGATTTCTGGTGATAAATCAGAAGAAATCACGCTAGGGGATTTGGGCTGGTGGCGCTGTGCCCTTTTGAAGATAGATTCTAGATTTAGGCCGGATGACTGGGAGACAGAGTTGTTGAGGATGACGTACAGTTGATGTCAAAAGTCCGAGTCGTTACATGTATATCGTCCGGTTAGCAAGCAGCAGGTCCCGGGTTCGAATCTACATGTAAAGCCCAGGCCACGTATGATCATGGGACCGTAAACCATGGTACCTTGTACCTTGTTCCTTTGCAAGGGCAAGTAAGTAACCCATCCTGAGAACATCAGGGGTTCTTGGCGCTGGCTCCCTTTGTCACCGCACACAAACTTGTGTGCGGTGACGAAGGGAGAGTGAGCACTAAGAACCCCTATAATGTTCTCAGGATGATACTACCAGGGCCAATAATGCTTTGGCTTCAGCCCTGATGGAAAGATACAATACATTACAATGTCAAAAGTTAGGGTGGGGGAATTCTAACATATTCAGGGTGGTGGCTGCTGCGATTTCATGATTTGTTTCCTGGGCTGCAATCACATAGAGCTACACGCTACAGTACAAAGACACGCCGGTTAACAATGGCCTCACGGTCGCGAGCCCTTTGTGAAGACATTGTTAACCGGCGTGTCCATATTGTAGTGTGTAGCTCTATGTGATTGCAGCCTAAGGTAGGAGGAAACCAGAGCCCCAGAGAAAACCTACAATGTCAAGGAGAAATCACCCTCTTCAACCACATTCACTGGCCTGACTGGGGATTGAATGTGCTCTATATTGGAGGGGGTGTGGCTACACATATTTCTGTCATTCTGTCATGTCTGTGCTGACGAATCCAAACACCACCACAAGTTATAAGGGCTGTAATCATCAGCTTTCCACAGACGTGTGAGAGCAAGTCAAACACACCGCTAAAACTTTAATGAAAGAAATCTGCGTGTTTCTCTCTGGGGATATGCTGAGTATTAACACGACTGGTAGTGTTCAGCCGGGATTTCAAAACGGCATGGCATAGAACGCGAGGCAAAACGGGCAGAGACTTACTCAAGGCCAAAAAGAAGGGCCTTTTCGCGATGAAATCAGAGGTGAAAAATTGAGAAAATTTCACTGTTTTGAAGTAACTAACTTCATGTGTTTTTGTGAGGCAAATTATACCATTCTATACAAATCCATGCATCCAAAAGCCTTTTAGAATACAGGGTTCGTACTCTACCGTACCTTGAAATCCTTGAAAACCTGGAATTTTGAGGTATCCCCTTTCCAGGTCTGGAAAAACTTGAAAAATCATGATTTACCCTAGAAGTCCTGGAAAAGTCCTTGAATTTTGCCCATGTGACCTTCATAGAATCCAAAATTTTCTGGGGGTTTTATGTGGGCTCAAACTCGTCGAGTCATCGACCCTTTTTATTCTGGCCCTTCCAAAATATAATGGCAGAGAACACCCTACTTGCTTGTAGAATTGTCGGGGTTAGCGATGTGATTTGGCAAAATAGTCCTGGAATTTCAGGATATTTGGCCCGAATTCCTTGAAAAGTCCTGGAATTTTAGGTCTGGGGGTAGTGTACGAACCCTGAGAATAGGGCCGTATGACAGGCAAAAGTCCACATGCGATCCCATCCGATCGTCTAAACGGCCCTATTGTTTCCAGACTAAGAAAATGAAATTATAGGAGGCAGGACGCATTTTGGGGAATCAAAAAGCCACTGGGGTGCCACCTAGCAAATGCAGGGCACATGACACCCTGCAAAACACTATCTGGTCTTGGTGGCCATGTTGGCTCCCCCAACTGTGATAAACACCAATGCAATGAGGAACCCGCGTGCCGGAAATCCCGACAGGTCGGCGCTGCGAGCAGTGCGACCGAAATGACGTCATTGACGTCGTTTTATGTGTTGACGCTACGTCATGAAAAAATCCGCTGTACATTTTCTACAGAAAAAATGAGATAAAGACGTTGCCGAAATCGACATCTATGTCTTCATTTTAAGGAAAAAAGCATTGCAAAATTGCAGACATTTTCATCTGCTACAAGATGGTGTAAATTTAATGCCATGTGACCGAAACGAAAGGGTGATTTTCACGCCAGAAATAAATGGAAATAACGTTAGAAAAAAGAAACTTCGGTCGCACTGCTCACAGCGCCACGTCGTGACGTTAGTTCCTCCGGTTCCTCATTAAATATTTCTCATCTCAATATTGACACTTTTTTGTGGTGCATCTTTAAAAGGGCTTGTCTGCCTCTACATTGTAGACAATAATGAAAAATGGTCTAGATTTGCTCTGTGGGAAACAGAGAAATTGATCCTGTTGCCCGTACCCCATATGTGGCGATGCCCATTCCGTTTCCTGCACCTGAGGAGTATATTGGCATATTGATGCACCATGACATGGGCAAGGACTCTACATCACCGCAAAAAGCGTCTGGAGTACCTCCGGCGACGGACGATGCTGCAGGCGGGTGTGATGTACATTGTATAATGTGGTGGACTTGTGGCGTTTATGTGTGTAGTCGGCTGTCCTCAAAAGTGTGAAGGCATATTGGCCTAAGTTCACTTGTTTTGGCACCTTCTCCAGTGTGGTGATTCAAACACAAAATTATTTTATTAAGACCGCCCCCATCAATGGGGCGGTCTTCCTTGTTTTTACTGAATTTCTCTCTCTCTCTCTCTGGATCTCTCCATCCAATCTGCGGTTTCAGCAAGATAACTAACGAAAAACGCCATGTATCGCGGTAAAATTTTCAGAAATGGTAGATGAGCATATTACACAGAATCCTATTGATTCTTGGGTTCATCCGTGCACAAATAGTGCGAAATTTGGGTGAAATTTGTCATTTTTTAAACTGTTGACTGAAATGCCATCTTCAGGCAATTCATAGTACTATTACTATCACTTACATACAGCATACAGCTAAGATTACACATGTGCATAGTTTGTTCATGTATGCTGAAGATGGCGTTGTGATCACCCTGGACTGGTTCCTACATGTATCTTGATTGATTATTCAATGCCAATGGATGTGGGGAAGAGTCAATCCCTTTCTGGTCCGCCACATACCTGTTATTGGACCCTGTTGGCAGTACATAGCACATAGCTCAGTTTATCACTGAATAGTAGTGACCTTCAGCTTCTCCTTCTGAAGTTAGTAGGGAGAAGTCAAGTCTCCCTCTTTGGAAAAAAGTCTTCCTGCTTTAGGAATGGGAGACTTTTATTCTCCCTATTTCAAAAACCTGGCACCAACCCTGGCCGTTCGATAATTCTCGATCAATCAACTGTGTCTTAGCTCCCAATTTCCAAGGGCGGTCTTTCAAATTGACTGGTAAGTCAATTTCTAGTTCGTACGCGATTTTACTCATGCATAACTAATCGTGTTGACTATTTTTGCAGTTGTTTAGGCAAATAGAAGGGGTGACAGCTTAACGTAATCACCCGTCACCCCTTGCATTTACCAGATGAACTGCGAATGCGACAAGCACCATTAGTTATGCATCAACGACTTCGCGTACGAATAAAATAATTTTGTGTTTGAATCACCATACTGTTCTCTATGAGATGTGCATGTAGGCAAAAGGTCTCTGTACTTGTGCATTTCTCGCTGTCGACATTTGGCAGTCAAATTATTTTCCGCTGGGTTTACACCTCCATACTATATAAAGGACACAGCGGAAAATCACACTCCAGTCCAGACAAGTGTGGAGGCCTAAGCTACTAGAAAAAGAGCGACTTCAGTGAAAGACAACTGTTCCATGAAATATCCTCTTTGAAACACTGAGAATTTTAAAAATATTTCACCGAATTATGTTCATACAGACTTCAGAGCGGAACTCAGTAAATGTCAGTGTTTCCGCCAGAGGGGGGACAGGGGGATATCCCCCTTAAAAAGTCAAAATTTGCGTTTTTGACCAAGAATTCTGTCAAATTTTCTCTTTATCCCTCCCACAAAAAAATTCCTGGCGGGAACAGTGTTGTTGAATGTGGAATCCGAAAAAAGGACGATGAAAGTTCAGATTTGCCATGAGGGTTTCCGAATTACGGTGGCACCCGATGGTATCTCTTCTGTGTATTGTATTTTCCGCCATCGCCTTTAACATTCGCAATTTCGCAGGTCTTTCCGTCCATGGAAGATTGGTTGTGACAAATGCCAAGGTGGGTTTAGAATCAGAGTTGGTATTTGTGGGCAGGGGTCTGAAGAGGCTGAAGCCGGGACTCTTTAGTCTTGGAGTATATATTTCGGTTTCAATCCATCCAGAATGGGGAGATCTGGGGACGAATTGTCCTAGAGTAGAGCTGCCTAGGACCCTGCTGCTTCAGCTAATACCCCCTACTATACTAGGTCACAGCCATTCTGTGACCCCACATCTGCCAGACATTATGAAGATATGCAGATTCAGGGGTCAGCAGAATTCTGAGGTCCCAGGGGTCATAGCAGTTCTGCAGGTTTGGGAAAAGGCTAGCCATGGTGCACTTCAGCCAGACATACAAATCACAGGGATCAGCAGTTTAGAACCTCATGGGTGATTAAACCCCATGATTAAGCAAATCCCCTCCATTGAAGGAACACCACCTAAGTTGGTTACTCGGCCAAAATTGACCACAAATCTGATTTCAAATACATTCAGATCATTCCCCAGAGATTAAAAATTGTGGAAGGTCGGGCATAGGGTATATCGGGTAAGTGTCCACTATCGGGGACTCGAAGTTGATGTGACACTACTCAATCGCGCCGTGTTGTGTGGACACCTACAACTTGTCACAAGCTTGCTTGACTGGAATGAGCAAGTCGTAGGACCATCAACTCGCATCATGATTGATGTGGGAAAATGTTCACGATGCAACAGAGGAGTTAGCCAATCGGAGTCATTGATGTCAAATTTTGTGACGTTTTAGGACAGCCTTTCAGGTGGCCGCCGGCAGCGGTTAAGTCTCCCATTCAAACTTTGCTTGGACTGTTACTAGTCAATCAGTTGCAACTTATACATGTATTGTCCTACTATGATGAGATAGGGCATAGTTAACTACTGAGACTGACTGCACGACAGAGTAGCTCAGTCTCCTGACACCCTGCTGTAGAGCACTTGTCAGGACACAGTTTATTTCGAGGAAAGAAAACCCTGTGTGCTCTTTGCAGTTTGTCCTGGAAGCCTGCATTACATGTACAGTCCCCCCTCGCTATTAGTAATAGTACAGTCCTCCCTCGCTATTACGAACCCCTCGGGGTCCAAGGGTTAAGTTCGTACTAACGCAGTGTTTGTAATAGCGAGGCTTTACATACATGTCATGAAATTTTGGGAGCCAGACGTTAGGTTCGTAATATCCGGGAGTTCGTAAAATCGAGGTTCGTACATGTAAGAGCGAGGGTGCACTGCATTTTGTCGTGTTTGTGGGATGCAAAGAGAAGGATTTCGTATGTGGTAACATTTGATTCGAGTTAATTCTGGACAGCGGATTTTGTTTATGTGACTGTCAGCTCACTTAAGGTGCATGCACTTCAGCTCTTTAAAATCACTGGCAAGCAACTTGACGTTTGCCCCTCCCAAGAAATTTTCCGTGTTCAAGACTGCCAACAGTTTGTTACTTTAAATGACAGCACGTTTTATCTCGCACAGTGCCCGCTCTCCTCGATTTGATGATGTACATGACGGGGACATGACGGCACAAAGCGTAATAACTGCGCTCTTCGTCGTCTTAGACAAGTTTGCTTAACACGGACAAGTTTTACGCGTCACTGGCTGTTTGTGAGTTTAGAATTTGTTTAATCTTATATGAATTAGGGTCATCGCTGTTCAGAAATTGTTTGGCCCGTTTTTGCATTTTGATTGTTGGAACTGCTCGCTGGAGATGTCAGCAACGGCCATTGTCCTCGGAGCTTTGTCGGAAATGGAAATATCGCTCAACTGGAACGGTTGGTTCAAACGAGAGTGAAAATAGAATGAGAAGTTGAAGAAAAGGATTTGGTTGACCCCTCAATTTTGGGGGTTCTGGCCAGGATGTCTATTCATCGTGGTTCGTTGGGTAAGGTCGCTTGGTTGTGGTACGCGGTTAGAGGACATTTTACCCTTTTGAAATAAAATTGGCAGAATTGCCAGTATGAAGTGTGGGCATGTGTCCTGGGTAATACACATTTTATGTACATGTATTGTGGCAGGAAAATGGAACCTAACATTTTAAGTACGATGCTGAGATTAGTACCGGTAGTACCCTGTGCACCATGTAAAGGGGGTCTGTCGAGTGTTGGGCGAAATTATACTACCACTTGATTTATAGTACTATGCAGGATATCAGGGTTCCTGCACATCCTTGAAAAGTCAGTCTTAAATATGAAAAAGCATTTTCAAGGCCTTGAAAAGGTCTGGAATTTCATACTTTTGCTCATTCAGGTCTTTAAAAAGTCTTGTATTCATTTTCGGAGTGTTGTGAATTTTTAAAACTCGGTTATTTTTCTCAGGGAGTTGTTTTTGCAGGCTACCGTCATCCATTGATCGTTGCGACTAGCCCTTTGCCTAACACGTACTGGTATTAATTTTCCAATAAAAATAAGTCTTAAAAAGGTCTTAAATTTTATTGACCCAGAGCCGCAGGAACCCTTCTCCACGCTGGCTTCGAAAGACACATTTTCGTTCTGCATACTAGCCGGCGCAAGGAATGGATTGGCCTTCATCAGCACACATTTACACACATTGATGTATTTCGCAGGCGGATGTACGAAATCGTGCAGCACAAATTAGGGAATTGTGCCACGACAAAAAAGTTGAGCTGATGAGCGTTGGCGCCAATATGGCTGTTGCACTATACACGTAGACAAATGTCCTGTCCAGCAGANTGCTATGCGGTCCCCTGCAGATGACCTTTATGTGCATGTGAAGTTCCGGCCCGATCGAACATACAATATGGCGCCAGGTGGCATAACCCAAAAATCATCAAAGTCCTACCTGGGAGTGACTTGACCGAGATTGCTCATAACACTGATATGTACCTCCCTCTGTCATTAGACTATTATGTCCAACCCGGTGAGCACATGGTCCATGGACCATTTCATATGTATTGTGGCAGGAAAATGGAACCTTCTAACATTTTAAGTACGATGCTGAGATTAGTACTGGTAGTACCCTGTGCGCCATGTACCGGTAAAGGGGGTCTGTCGAGTGTGTTGGGCGAAATTATACTACCACTTCACTTATAGTACTTTGCAGGATGAAAATACATTCAGGGTTCCTGCGCATCCTTGAAAAGTCTTTACAACCAGGGTTCCTGTGCATCCTTGAAAAGTCTTACAACCAGGGTTCCTGCGCATCCTTGAAAAGTCTTACAACCCCTTAAATATGAAAAAGCGTTTTCAAGGCCTTGAAAAGGTCTGGAATTTCATACTTTTGCTCATTCAGGTCTTTAAAAAGTCTTATACTGTATTCATTTTCGGAGTTGTGAATTTTTAAAACTTGGTTATTTTTCTCAGGGAGTTGTTTTTGCAGGCTACCGTCATCCATTGATCGTTGCGACTAGCCCTTTTCCTAACACGTACTGGTATTAATTTTCCAATAAAAATAAGTCTTAAAAAGGTCTTAAATTTTATTGACCCAGAGCCGCAGGAACCCTTCTCCACGCTGGCTTCGAAAGACACATTTTCGTTCTGCATACTAGCCGGCGCAAGGAATGGATTGGCCTTCATCAGCACACATTTACACACATTGATGTATTTCACAGGCGGATGTACGAAATCGTGCAGCACAAATTAGGGAATTGTGCCACAACAAAAAAGTTGAGCTGATGAGCGTTGGCGCCAATATGGCTGTTGCACTATACACGTAGACAAATGTCCTGTCCAGCAGAGCGGGAGGAAACTGGAGTGTCCAGAGAAAACGTTTTGTGTAAGACTAAAGCCTAATTCACACTTCGACGCACAACCATCGCCGGCGACCGACGCGCGATCTTGCGTTCGACGCCGATCCCGTCGTGCGATTAGGTCGGCGTCCGATCGCGAGGCTGTCATTACTTGAGTCATTTCATCATGGATTGCAGGGTTCTCCACAGGGTTTGAAACAGACCGGGCGCTGGTGACGTCACACAGTTACTGATATCAGAAGCCACTGCTGCACGCGCGTCCTCAGCGGGGGGGTCTGGGGGGCCTCGCCGAGAAAAATTCGAAATCTAGAAGCCCTGAAATGTGATTTCCCAGCATTTCGGAACGCAAATCTAGCTCCTGTCGGTGCTTGCAAAACCTCAGTGTTATTTAAAGTTAATACTTTTGACCGGGCGGCAACTTTTTTGACCGGGCGGCGGATTTTTAGACCGGGCGCTGAGATCAATCCTGCATTTTAGAATGGGTGCCTCGCCCGTTCTGTTACACTAGTGGAGAACTCTGGGATTGCCGTCGCTAAAGTACGCTGGACTATGAATCAATTCCGAGAAGTCGCCGTCCAGATTTGATCGCGCGTCGGCCGCCGATGGTCTTGCGTCGAAGTACATGTATGAACTAGGCTTAAGAGAGTCGCCCCATCACATGAATGATGAAGAATGGGTCCGACAGGACTAGGTTTCACCAGTAGAACCTAAGACTAAAGGCCCAATGGCAAACTTGCAATGGCAACCTGCAATCTGTAGCAAGTAAAAGACCCCATCCAAGTGAGGAACCAGTGTTTCCGCCAGAGGGGGGATGGGGGGGGGATGAATCCCCTCCTCAAAAATTTCAAGGAGGGGATATCCCCCCCCCTCAAGTTTGCAGACTAAGCTTTTTCAAATATCACTATTTTCACTTCAGTAGTGTTTTTCTTTAATTTGTCACATTTCAAATGCAATTTTCATGCAGAAGGAAGACTAATTTTGCATTTTGGAGTGTAAAAAATGACTCTGGAGGCCATTTTGAACCAAAAAAACCCGCAAAAAAATTTTTTTCGAAAAAATTTTTTTTTTGATTTTTTTTTCTCCCCCTCCTTGACAATCCTGGTGAAACCCTGGGAACATGAGTAGCTTGTGATGGCCTCCTCCGTACTTACCAGGGCCAATAATGCTATATAATACTGACGGAAAGAATACAAATACAAATACCTGGCCTCCAGGGTCTGGTTCACCAAGGGGTAGAATAAATCAGTCATTGCCATTGATTGCTAGAGTCCACCAGAGAATGAGCGGTTGATTAACTCAGTAGGGGACCAATGAGCGATATCATGTTTCCAACCCTTTTTGTCAAGGACCTTGGTGATTCATGGGCATGTATTGAGTCAATGCTCCTTAACCAAGGGGGGGGGGGGACTGACCAAAGCTTTCGCACTTGAACCCCTGCATTTACTGCACTGTTGCACGTAAGCAGGTAGGATCTACAGGGCACGTTTTACACAATGCTGGTGCAATATTGCTCCTTCTTCCAGGATGGAGACTAGATCTCATCTGGTCTACCAGTTTATTTCCCCTAATGAATGGCCTCATCTGATGAGTGCTAGGACATGTAGGAAGGCTCATCGAAAAACATCAAGTGGAGAACCGAATGCCTGATACGCCATTTTTGGCTCGATAGACAACATTTTTAATGCAGCCTGAGCAGGAGGAAACTGGAGTGCCCGGAGAAAATCTGCATTGTGAATGTGATAGACGCCCTCTCTACATGTATAAGATGAAGAGATGGAGGCAGGCTGATAGTATCGAACCTAGAACCTCAGAGACTGATCTTTCCAGTTCACCTATAGCCCCTTTTACACTATCCCGGTTGAAGTGCCTGATATCAAGCCGGAACGAACCCCTTTGAAATTCAAGCGGGACAGGCCGTTTACCCCGCCATTTGGTACCACGAAAAGCTGGCTTGACCTGTTTACATTCGGCAAAATTGTACCCAACTGTGTTCAGTCCATGCAGACATGACAGACTGCGAGCACGGTGAAAATTCCATGGTGTAAATGGGGCTTTTGACAGTCCAAATCTTGGGACTGTTTCAGCAAGCAGGGGAAAGCAGATTCAGGCAAGTTCGTTTGATAAAAACCAGCCTCAAGCTATGTAATGTTGTTCCACCGATTTTCAGGGGACACGTCTTCCCAAATGCAAGTCACACTTCCCACACTTGGTCGTCGGTGTTCGCTCCCCACCCGGGCAATCACGGCAGAATCACCATAGGCAAGGGTCTCATTGACTGCATTAAAACGACGGATAATTTCGCGCAATCTGAACTTTCCTTGCATCTTCGTGAGCCTGGGGGCCGATCCATCAATCATGAGATGGCACATTGACAACCAGCAACTACTGGCGTGCTCTAACAAAATTAATCACGGCCCTGATCACTAATGAATTTAATTCGCCATCGGAAAAGGGCAGACGATTTAAAGCGAATCGGTGTTCAGAGTTTGAGGCCTCGGGGTAGTCACTTACATGTGGTCTGTCTTGACACAAGACATCATTGATTGTCAAAGTTGGAAGTACTCTCTCAACACAATCATCTCTATGTATTTGTACCTGTATTAGATTTGTCCATCAGGGCCAAAACCATAGCATTATTGCCCCTTGTAAGTAGGTTGGGAAGAGGCCATCTCAAGCTACTCATGTTCCTCTTGGATGGGGTCTTTTACTTGCCCTCGCAAAAGCACAAGGTTGGCACCACAGCTTACTCTCCCATGCAATCATGGCCTGACCATCTCTGCAAGCCATATATAATTTGTGTGCTACTCGCAAATTTGTAAGCAAGCCACCTTGTAAATTTTTGGCTACACCTCATCTTTGAGTTTTATGTCTGCAGTATGGCCCACAGATGCAGTCTTTCCTGAAACCCTTGTGGGGGGCGTCCGATCAGGCATCAGCTCATTTTGCACCTTACCTGATCAAGCCTGAGAATAAGTGGCAGGACAAGGACATTGTCCAGCACCAAATTGTAATTTGTCAGGCACCAGGCAGTTGCTGCCTGACAAAATGTCAGGCACCAATTCCAAGTCTGTACATAGATAATCCCAAGTGTCTGGCACAAAACAAACTCTGTCTACCACTTTGTCAGGTGCCTATAAAAACGTTATTCTCAGGCTTGCCTGATTCTTTCAGACCAGTTGAGAATACAAAATGGCAGTTTGGCTGGGAATTGAACCCATGACATGTTGGTCGGGAGTCCGACGCTCAACCACTGTGCCAGCACCGCACTCCCCCAGTTTGCAGTGGAAGCTTTCTTAGCAGGAACATGTGCCATGAGGACACCTGTCTATTTCAGGACATTATACAGAATTGGTCATTTCTATGGATTTGTCCTTTAGGCGACACTTATTTTATTTCTTGTTTTACGGATCCGCCGCACTTGTTTTTCCGATTTTGGAAAATAAAAATAATTGAAAAAATGGCATTATTTTTTTGCCGCCGCCCACAAACTGATTATCCGATCAATAAAGATAAAAATAATGGGAAAAAACACTTTATTATTTTACCGCCGACATGCTGGACGAACCTTGCCTGACGAAAATAATTCACAGCGGTTGTAACAATCATTCTCGTTCCCATTCATTGAGTGAATTTTATTATATTTTTGTACATTTTTATTTTTTTCATAGCCGCCTGTTACATGCTTTGACAAATATAATAAAAATAATCAAATAATTACAATTATTTTTATATTTATTTTCCACCCTCCTGTCAAGTGTCAAGGTTTCCGCAAAAACCAAATGAAAAAATTATTTTTATTTTCCTCCCTCCTGTCAGGGGTTTCCAGGGAAAAAATCCGTAAAACAACAAATAAAATAATTGTGGCCTTGTATTCTGGGCACCTCTCAATTATGGACGGTATCTAGTCCTCAAACTGTCCTTACGCTATCAGTCAGAGTGGCATAATGGAAACATAGGCGCCTGTCACCTCTGAGGTCCCAGGTTTGATTCCCGGACGGAACCAGTACATGTACTCATGTGATAGAGAGGGTGACTCTCTCTGACAATGTAGTTCTCCTCCTACTACATAAAAATTACCCGATATTGTCTTAAAAGCCAAAAATGAGCCAAGTTAGAGCTCATGGTTCTCGACTCAATATCTAAAAAAAAACTGTCCTAAATAGAGAGGTTCCACTGTACTTAGGTTGTTCTGAAGTTTTTCACATCCAGTGTGAAGTGTGTTTTTGAACCGAGACCTTCAACACAATCTGCAAATCTCCTCAGAAAATATTCTGGACGATGAACTACAGAACCTCTGGTTGTGTGATTTATGCAGACCACAGTTCAAATAATGCCACGGTATGATGTGTACTTGGGTCTCAGATGAATATTCAAAAAGAACGCCCAGATGCATCCGGCTTTTTGGCGGCTGATTTACTAGATTGGACAAAATCCGTGAGATTGACTCCAAAATCCAATCAGATGATCATTAATCTTGGTAATCCGTGACATAATGAATATCTCTCAACGTTCGCCGAGCCTAATCAGGGGAGGGGACGGCGTGTAATTTCTCCTCATGAAAGGCATTGTATTGGCTGGCCGAATGATCAAAAGGAAATCCGTCATGATTATGTCAGACGGGCACGTATTTTTCTGAAATGCATCATGTATTGTTTCTTTTTGTTTTGGAGGGAATATTTTGCTGTGAGGACCTCTAAATCAGACAAAAAAATACATGTAGGTGAAAATCTGAGTCGCACAAGAGAAACATTGGCGCGTGCACCTCGGAGGTTCCAGGTTCATTGGAAGCCTTTGCATAGGCAATCCGCCTAATATTGGTTAGGCATTATCTCATCACCAGAATGTCTGTCAATCATGTTGTTAGACATTTTGCCTAACATGCCTAATGTTCCCTAGACAATGCAATGTTCTCTAGACAATGCCTGAAGCAGATCACCTAATGTAAAGATTGGGCAAAATGCCCAATAGGCATTGCCAGTAACATAGGCAAAATGTCTAACTAGACATTCTGGGGTGTTGGTCAAATCTAGATGACGGAGACGCCGAGTGCCTGTAGGTGCCATCTGCTGTCAGACAGGCATTTTACTAGCCCCCCCCCCCAGCTTCTGCCATATCAATGAACCACCAGGGCAGTGACTCAGTGTTACAACAAATACATTTTTGTAGCCTCAGAGTTTCTTCAACAGGGTGAGTTGACAGCATTTTCTTATGATTTAAAATGGCCCTGGATTTTCAAACAGGGTGGGAGTGAAATTCAAACAGGGTGGTGTACTTACATGTATAGAAAATGCATTGCAAGTTACATGTACATTTTCAAACAGGGTGGTCAAAATTTAAACAGGGTGGTAAAATGACCTCTGAATTTTGAACAGGGTGGTACCGCCCTGTTTAAAAGGCCTGGCGAGAACACTGCAGAGGAACCCTGCTCTGTCGAAGAGAGTCGACACCTTCTGTATCACATGAGTACCAGGTCTGACATGGAGATGAGACCTTGGACCTGGGACCTCGGAGATGATAGGCAGGAGATTTCTCCATGGACCACTCCAACAAAGGCTGCAAGTTAACACTTTGCTGATGACAGTGTAAACCATGGACCAAAATCTGGTGTGCTGGTTCAACGCGGATTTAATGCAGATACGCTCATGTCCACCCTGCGTTTGTTTCCTCAACTTCCATTTCTTCTAATTTTTGTACATAAGTGAATTCTAAGAATCTATATTCAGTCGTGTGAAAACCCATCAGTTCATTCGGGTGGAACTTACGACAGTCCCAAATGACCACAGCCCCAACATGCATTTCCTTCTTAATAGTTGCCCTGCAACCCCTGGCGCCATGGAAATACACCATTTATTTCACATCTTTCAAGTTTGTGGTATTGTCCAGTAATTCTGGTGCACTTCTGGGTCGTGATTTCTGGTGATAAATCAGAAGAAATCACAGGAGGGGATTTGGACTGGTGGCGCTGTGCGCTTTTGAAGATAGATTCCAAATTTAGGCCGGATGACTGCGAGACAGAATCGTTGAGGGTGACACACATGTACAGTTGCAATCTCGTACCCAGAGATTAGTTACGCTCGGCCGAGGTTGATGGTCGCCACACTAATCTCTGGAGACGGCTAAGCCCTAGCGGTGGCTTCGTGAACCAAAATGCAATGGCAAGTGCGTTACACACGGCGCATCCCGCTTCACTCCAAGTTTATACAGTGCGCCAAGTAGTGCTGTGGATTTTCCTCAATAAATACAACAGATCCCACGAAAAAAAACTTTCTAAGGACATTTTTGTGTGTAACATTTTATACTGAGGTCATCTCAAGTCATTTCAGTGCATTTGTGGTCAAATTCGGTCTAAAATTGCACGATACCAAAAATCACACCTAAGGCGTGAAAATGGCTAGCCGTCTCCAGAGATTAGTGTAGCGACCATCAACCTCGGCCCGAGCGTAACGAATCTCTGGGTACGAGATTGGTACAGTTGATGTCAAATGTCCGAGTGGTTATCTGGTCTGGTTAGCAGGGCAGGTCCCGGGTTTGAATCTAGCCCNTTTAAAGCCATACAATCACGAGAGCTACCGTAGCCGTCGATTCACATTTTGGTTCGAACAAAAATGTGAGAAAGTTTCTTAGCAAAAGTTAGATGACGAAAAACAATTGTTGTGGTCAGAGTGGATCATCAATCAGATTATTTCACATGGAAGCATGCCACTTTTACGTGACTTTCTCAACGAGTGTTCGAACCAAAATGTGAATCGACGGCTACGGTAGCTCTCGTGATTGTATGGCTTTAAAGACACCATCCAAGTGACAAACACAAGTACTTGTACATTAATGTACATGTAGACTTAGTAGTAGTTTGAGATGGCCTCTTCTTCCATACTTTAAAATATTACTGCCAATAATGCTTTGGCTTCGGCCCTAACGGAAATATTCAATGTACAAATACAATGTACAATGTGAAAAGTACATGTACTAGGGTGAGGAATTCCAGCATATTCAGGGTGGCGGCTACTGTGACTTCACGTTTTGTTTCATACATTGCACATGTAGGGTAGGAGGAAACCAGAGCCCCGTAGTGGGGAGTTTGAACTTGCGACCTCACTGCCATACGGACTAACCCAATGAATATTTGTGTGGGCATTCTACATGTAGATCCACCTCACTAGCAAGATGGTACTGTGTACACTCCGGAGGGGGTTGTGACCGCACTTACATATTTCTGTCATTCTGTGCAGCAGACGAATCCAAACACCACGATAAGTTATAAGCGATGTAATCATCAGCTTTCCACAGACGTGTGAGAGCAAGTCAAACACATCGCTAAAACTTTAATGAAAGAAATCTGCGCGTTTCTCTCTGGGGATATGCTGAGTATTAACACGACTGGTGTTCAGCCGGGATTTCAAAAACGTGAGGCAAAAAAAGGGCAGAGAGTTAGAGGCCAAAAAGAAGGGCCTTTTTGCAATGAAATCTGCAGAGGTGAAAAATCGAGGAAATTTCACTGTTTTGTGAGGCAAATTATACTCTCTTACAAATCACTTCCCTGCATCCGAAAGCCATGTTTCAGACTAAGAAAATAAAATAAGGAGGCAAGGTGCCACCTAGCAAATACAGGGCACATGGCACCCTTGCACCCTGCTTAAACAGTATCTGGTCTTGGTGGCCATGTTGGCTCCCCCCGATTGTGATAAACACCAATGCAATTAAATATTTCTCATCTCAATATTGACACTTTTTTTGTGGTGCATCTTTAAAAGGGCTTGTCTGCCTCTATACATTGTAGACATATAATGAAAATGGTCTAGATTTGCTCTGTGGGAAACAGAGAAATTGATCCCATTGCCCGTACCCCATATGTGGCGATGCCCATTCCGTTTCCTGCACCTGAGGAGTATATTGGCATATTGATGCACCATGACATGGGCAAGGACTCTACATCACCGCAAAAAGCGTCTGGAGTACCTCCGGCGACGGACGATGCTGCAGGCGGTTGTGATGTATAATGTGTTGGACTTGTGGCGTGCGTTCATTATGTGCGTAGTCGTGTCGGCTGTCCTCAAAAGTGTGAAGGCATATTGGCCTAAGTTCACTTGTTTCGGCACCTTCTCTATGAGATGTGCATGTAGGCAAAAGGTCTCTGTACTTAGTGCATTTTATGCTGTCGACATTTGGCAGTAAAATTATTTTCTGCTGGGTTATACCTCCATGCTACAATGGGCACAATGGAAAATCACACTACAGTCCAGACAAGTGTGGAGGCCTAAGCTACTAGAAAAAGAGCGACTTCAGTGAAAGACAATCGCCATTTCGCAGTCGCACAGGTCTTTCCGTCCATGGAAGACTGGTTTTGACAAATGCCAAGGTGGGTTTTAGAATCAGTTGGTATTTGTGGGCGGGGGTCTGAAGAGGCTGAAGCCGGGACTCTTGAGTCTTGGGGTATCTTTCGGTTTCAATCCATCCAGAATGGGGAGCTCCGGGGACAAATTGTCCTAGAGCCGCCAAGGAGCCTGCTGCTTACTAGGTCACAGCCATTCCCTGCCCCCACATCTGCCAGACTAAGCCTGCCGCACACGGGAGCTGTCTGCTGAGCAAAAAGTCATTCGAGACCGTTTGCTCAGCTGATAGCTTGCGTGTGCACGTAATTTCGGTGAGTTTTTTGCCTCGTGAGGCAGAAAGCTCGCGTGTGCGTGTATTTTTCGGTGAGCTATCTGCTGAGCAAACGGTCTCGAATGACTTTTTGCTCAGCAGATAGCTCACGTGTGCGGCAGGCTTTATGAAGATATGCAGATTAGAAGCAGGGGTCAGTCGAATTCTGAGGTCCCTCTTTCAGATCTTACAACCAATGGCCAACAGAATTAAAATAGTTGGGGTACAGCGATTCTGCAGGTATGGAAAAACGCTAGCCATTGTGAGTGCGGTGCACTTCAGCCAGACAAACAAATCATAGGGATCAGCAGTTTAGAACCTCATGGGTGATTAAACCCATGATTAAGCAAATCCCCACCATTGAAGGAACACCACCTAAGTTGGTTACTCGGCCAAAATTGACCACAAATCTGATTTCAAATACATTCACATCATTCCCCAGAGACTAAAAATTGTGGAAGGTCGACCATAGGGAATGTCGGGTAAGCGTCCACTATCAGGGACTCGAAGTTGATGTGACACTACTCAGTTGCGCCGTGTTGTGTGGGCACCTACAACTTGTCGCAAGCAGTTTCTTGACTGGAATGAGCAAGTCGTAGGACGATCAAGTTGCATCATGATTGATGTGGGAAAATGTTCACGATGCAACAGAGGGAGGGCTCTCAATGACCCGAGGTCTTGGGTCAAATACGCACAAAGTGCCTAGTCTGAAGTACAATAAAAACCAGCAGGAGTCAGTGCGACGCACGAAGATTCACCCAATGTTGTGAACTGACCATGGTTGACCCCTGACTTCTGAGGGCTGACCCCAGAAAAAAATATACAGAAGACTCTGACCCTTCTACTGAAAACTCCAGTGAGAGCCCTGCAGAGGAGTTAGCCAATCGGAGTCATAAATTTCGTCACATGAGTTATGGCCATACTGGTTGAAATGGGGGACTATCCTGCCGTTAGAGGCCACCACCACTTAGTGGTCCTAGTACGTCAGGAAATTTGACGTCACAGATAAGAAGTGCATGCCACAAACGTCATTGATGACGTGACGCCATGGTCTACGTCAGTGATGTCAAATTTTGTGACGTTTTAGGACAGCCTTTCAGGCGGCCTCCGGCAGCAGTAAAGTCTCCCATTCAAACTTTTGCTTGGACTTTTACTACATGTAGTCAATACAGCTAATCAGTTGCAACTTATATTGTCCTACTATGATGAGACAGGGCATAGTGAACTACTGACTGACTGCACGACAGAGTAGCTCAGTCTGTACATGTAGAGCACTTGTCAGGACACAGTTCATTTCGAGGAAAGAAAACCCTGTTTGCTCTTTGCACAGTTTGTCCTGGAAGCCTGCATATACATGTACAGCCCCCCTCGCTAAATAATAACAGTATTACGAACCCTTCAGGGTCCAAGGGTTTAAAGTTCGTATAATGCGGAGTTTGTAATAGCGAGGATTTACGTACATGTCATGAAATTTTGGGAGCCAGACGTTGGGTTCGTAATATCCGGGAGTTCGTAAAATCGAGGTTCGTAAGAGCGAGGGTGCACTGTATTTTGTCGTGTTTGTGGGATGCAAAGAGAAGGATTTCGTATGTGGTAACATTTGATTCGAGTTAATTCTGGACAGCGGATTTTGTTTATGTGCCTGTCAGCTCACTTAAGGTGCATGCACTTCA
>NMRB01003399.1:0-15567 GCA_002633025.1 Notospermus geniculatus | reverse complement strand
CTTGAACCCCTGCATTTACTGCACTGTTGCAAGTAAGCAGTAGGATGTATAGGGCACGTTTTACACAATGCTGGTGCGATATCGCTCTGCTCTTGCTCGTTCTTCCAGGATGGAGACTAGATCTGGTTACGAGTTTATTTTCCCTAATGAATGGCCTCATCTGATGAGTGCTAGGAAGGCTCATCAAAAGACATCAAGTGGAGAACCGAATGCCTGATACGACATTTTTGGCTCGATAGACAACATTTTTAATGCAGCCTGAGCAGGAGGAAACTGGAGTGCCCGGAGAAAATCTGCATTGTGAATGTGATAGACACCCTCTCTACATGTATAAGATGAAGAAATGGAGGCAGGCTGATAATATCGAACCTGGAACCTCAGAGACTGATCTTTTCAGTTTACGTATAGCCCCTTTTACACTAGCCCAGTTGAAGTGCCTGATATCAAGCTGGAACGAACCCCTTTGGATTTCAAGCGGGACGTTTACACCGCCATTTGGTACCACGAAAAGCTGGTTTGACCTGTTTACATTCGGCAAAATTGTACCGAACTGTGTTCAGTCCATACAGACCGCGAGGACGGTGAAAATTCCGTGGTGTAAATGGGGCTTTTGACAGTCCAAATCTTGGGACTGTTTCAGGAAGCAGGGGAAAGCAGATTCAGGCAAGTTTGTGTGATAAAAACCAGCCTCAAGCTATGTAATGTAGTTCCACCGATTTTCAGGGGACACGTCTTCCCAAATGCAAGTCACACTTCCCACACTCGGTCGTCGGTGTTCGCTCCTCACCCGGGCAATCACGGCAGAACCACCATAGGCAAGGGTCTCATTGACTGCATTAAAACGACGGATAATTTCGCGCAATCTGAACTTTCCTTGCATCTTCGTGAGCCTGGGGGCCGATCCATCAATCATGAGATGGCACATTGACAACCAGCAACTACTGGCGTGCTCTAACAAAATTAATCACGGCCCTGATCACTAATGAATTTAATTCGCCATCGGAAAAGGGCAGACGATTTAAAGCGAATCGGTGTTCAGAGTTTGAGGCCTCGGGGTAGTCACTTATATGTGGTCTTTTT
The DNA here is from genome assembly GCA_002633025.1 of Notospermus geniculatus. Classification (NCBI taxonomy): domain Eukaryota; kingdom Metazoa; phylum Nemertea; class Pilidiophora; order Heteronemertea; family Lineidae; genus Notospermus; species Notospermus geniculatus. The sequence continues at coordinate 14,487 of NMRB01003399.1, read as the reverse complement.
ATTTTAAAAAAAATATTGAGTTGAGAACCGAGCGCCAAATTCGGCATTATTGGTTCTATAGACAATATTGGGTGATTTTAATGTAATGCAGGAGGAAACCGGAGTGCCCGGAGGAAACCTGCGCTGTCAAAGAGAGTCGCCCTCTCTATCACATGAGACACGGGCCCGACCGGGAATCGAACCCGCGACCTCAGCGGTGACAGGCGCCGATGTTTCCATTGTGCCACTCTGACAGCCCATATGTGGTCTGTCTTGACATAAGACATCATTGATTGTCAAAGTTGGAAGTACTCTCTCAACACAATCATCTCTATGTATTTGTACCTGTATTAGATTTGTCCATCTGGGCCGAAACCATAGCATTATTGCCCATGGTAATTAGTACGGAAGAGGCCATCTCAAGCTACTCGCGTTCCTCTTGGATGGGGTATTTTACTTGCCCTTGCAAAGGCACAAGGTAGGCACCATAGCTTACTCTCCCATGTGATGGCCTGACCATCTCTGCAAGCCATGTATATGTGTGCTACTCAAAAATTTTAAGCAAGCAGTGTTCTCGCCAGGATTTTAATCAATCAGGGCGCACCATGTGCCGACTTCGTCGGCACCGCGCGCCCCGGGCGGGGGGTCTGGGGGCCCTCCCCCAGAAAATTTTGAATTCTAGATGCCAGGAGATGCGATTTCCAAGCATCTGAGGGGGATTTTGGCATTCCAACGAAAGCAGTTTATTGGCATTTTTTTACCTGAGTTACTGACGATCGCGATGTCCGCCCGACCGCCCAACTCTCCAGCCGACGATCTGTCTGCCAAATTAAGACCATTACTCGATTTACCCGTCTAAAGGTGATATTGGTATGTGCTAGTTATCATAAGAAGGCTGGAATAAATACCTAGAACCCGTTAAAACACCGGGAAAACACTCGTTTTCGGGCAATCATCCACTGCGCACTGCAACGGCGGGAAACTCATCACGCCGCGGGAATCCCCGTCGATCTCCAGACATGTGCTTTGGTTTGCGGCATGGTTGGCATCAAGCATGTGAAGTGTGTATGAATGTGCTGTATGGAGTGTAGTTTCAACGAATCTGGCGAAAATCAAGTAAATGACGGTCTGTTCTTGGTGAAATAAAGATAGTTTAATTCTTGTAATATTGGCAAAGTCCCCTTTCCAATCAAATCAAATTCAGACGTGGTTTACTGACTGACAACATCATGATGATCATTCTACAAAATACCACGTGTAGTCCGAACACTGCCTCCTGTTGCTCATTTGCAGAAGATTCTACAAGTAGCAATACGAGTCAGACGTTCGGACCTACCACGTGGAGTTTTCAGAGCTGGAATGGATGACGCCGGTGCACAGGACAATGATTGCATCTGCACCGGAAAAATAAACTTAGATAAAAGATCTGTTATTTTTTAACGATGCATTGACCTACATGACCCAGCCTGTCACTGAAACCTGACTGAATGTCACTTGTTGTCAGTTGGCCTACCAGCGATCGCATCGACGGCATGGACCTGCGGTGCTGCTTGATGATGTTGATTGACAGTTGCCAAGGGCGACTAGTCTGTCACTCAACCGACCACGCTGGCTGGCTGCCAATGAGTCACTCGCTGTGTTTATGTTTCTAGTACATGATGTAGGCCTCGCTGCAATCAGACAGTCGGCCGAATTACACCAGCCACGCGGCACTGACGATGTTTGATGGGTGAAACAAAAGCCGATTACGGTTGATTTGGGAGCCGTTTTTGTTGTTCTTGATGGTTTGTTTGTGCGTGGGACAGGTGAATTTAATCAGGGCGACGGAAAATTTAAACGGGGCGCGACATTTTTAGACGTGGCGCGGCAATTTAAGACAGGGCGCGAACTTGCTTCTGAGATTCAATTGGGGCGCATGCGCCCTAATTGAGAGGCCTGGCGAGAACACTGGCAAGCCGCCTTGTAAATTTTTGGCTACACCTCATCTCTGAGTTTTATGTCTGCAGTATGGCCCACAGATACAGTCTTTCCTGAAACCCTTGTGGGGGAAGTCCAATCAGACATCAGCTCATTTTGCACCTTACCTGATCTTTCCAACCAGTTGAGAATACAAAATGGCAGCTTTGACTGGGAATTGAACCCATGACATCTTGGTCGGGAGTCCGACACTCAACCACCGTGCCAGCACCGCACTCCCCCAGTTTGCAGTGGAACCTTTCTTAGCAGGAACATGTGCCATGAGGACACCTCTCTATTTCAGGACACTACAGAATTGGTCATTTCTATTGATTTGTCCTTTATATTCTGGACACCTCTCAATTATGGACGGTATCTAGTCCCCAAACTGTCCTGGGCTATCAATCAGAGTCGTGCAATGGAAACTATCGGCACCTGTCACCTCTGAGGTCCCAGGTTTGATTCCCGGACGGGCCTAGTAGTCATGTGATAGAGAGGGCGACTCTCTCTGACAACGTAGTTTTCCTCCGGTTTCCTCCTACTACATAAAAATGACCCAATATTGTCTTAAAAGCCAGAAATGAATAAGCTCGACTCAATGGTTCTCGACTCAATATCTAAAAAAAACCTGTCCTTAATAGAGAGGTTCCACTGTACTTAGGTTGTTTTGAAATTTTCCACATCCTGTGTGAAGTGTGTTTTTGAACCGAGACCTGCAAATCTTCTCAGAAAATATTCTGGACGATGACCTCAGAACCTCTGGTTGTGTGATTTATGCAGACCACAGTTCAAATAATGCCACGGTATAATGTGTACTTGGGTCTAGGATGAATATTCAAAAAGAACGCCCGGATGCATCCGGCTTTTTGGCGGCTGATTTACTAGATTGGACAAAATCCGTGAGATTGACTCCAAAATCCAATCAGATGATCATTAATCTTGGTAATCCGTGACATAATGAATATCTCTCAACGTTCGCCGAGCCTAATCAGGGGAGGGGACGGCGTGTAATTTCTCCGCATGAAAGGCATTGTATTGGCTGGCCGAATGATCAAAAGGAAATCCGTCATGATTATGTCAGACGGGCACGTATTTTTCTGAAATGCATCATGTATTGTTTCTTTTTGTTTTGGAGGGAATATTTTGCTGTGAGGACCTCTAAATCAGACAAAAAAATACATGTACGTGTAGGTGAAAATCTGAGTCGCACAAGAGAAACATTGGCGCGTGCACTTCGGAGGTTCCAGGTTCATTGGAAGCCTTTGCATAGGCAATCCGCCTAATATTGGTTAGGCATTATCTCATCACCAGAATGTCTGTCAATCATGTTGTTAGACATTTTGCCTAACATGCCTAATGTTCCCTAGACAATGCCTGAAGCAGATCACCTAATGTAAAGATTGGGCAAAATGCCCAATAGGCATTGCCAGTAACATAGGCAAAATGTCTAACTAGACATTCTGGGGATGAGATAATGCCTAACCTATATTAGGCAGCTTGATGATGCAAAGGCTTTCAGGTTGGATCCTCATTTCGACCCCTTCTTCATGTAATAGAGAGGGCAGATCTATCTAGTAAAAAAACACAGCAGAATTTCCCGGAGCACTCTGGTTTCCTCCTGCTATACATTTGCTCAATATTGAGTGTATAGTTATATAATGATGGATTTGGTATTGGCACTCGTCTCTGGATTCGAAGTCACCCGGTGTCGCCTTGTTTTGAATTAAATGGAATTTTACAAGCGATTTCGCCAAGCTGTTTCCAGTATTGCTTGCCAGTTATGGCTTTGTCCGCCAAGAACATTATCAGCTTTGATCTGTATGAAAATGAGGTATAGACAGAGTTGTGTGATTATGCTTCTGATTATCATTCTGTTGATATGATGTGTAATCTAGGTCATGGAGTGTGACAGATGGACAGATGGACATGTAATCATCACACAAGACACCAGAACGTAAACAGTGTTCCCTCTGCCACTGACCTGAGCGAGCGAGTCTGAAAAATTTGATGATTTTCACCAGAATTCAGGTGTGATAACAGAAAAATTCAAAACTCACTAACCCGATTCAAAAATCCCCGGGGAACCCTGGATAAAACAATGCGCTTCCAACCCACACATCATGGATGTTTTTCTACAAACAAAAACTCACTTTTATACGCCAGCCTTCTCAACCTCCTCATAATGAAATCATAACCAACATTAATATTCATACCTAATGATATTATGGTTGCCATGGTTACGTCGTCCAAATGGTGGTTTCTACGGATCTTAATCCCCGTTGATAAAAAGGCTCTTCCTGGCCATTCAGATACTTTATTGGTCTTTCTGATGATAATTGCGCCGTAACTCGGGAAATTTTCGTGTTGGTGTTGGCAGTGGGTGAATTTTTTATGCCCCAATTATCAGATGAAATCTGTTTGAGTGCCAAAGGCTCTGTCTATTGGAATTGCACTGAAGTCCTCGTGAAAAACATGCATCCTGTGGTTGTCAGCGTTCTTTCATCTTTGTTTATTGACAGAAGAAGGTGTAATCACTTCAAGGCGCAGATCGATGCCTAACATCGCCAGGTTCAAGCAGTGGCACTACATCATACTAAAATTTGAGAAGAGTTTGTTTGTGTCTTTGTTCGTGATTTTCTCCAAGACTGATGAACGGATCACCCCCAAACTTGGTATGCACATGCAGGCAGACCTCGAAAGTATCCTTACGAAGCCCGAATGTTGATATGACATATAGTTTTCGAAACATTAAGGTTTTAACAAAAATAAGGAGGCTGTTCATGCCGTGTAATGACATCGCCCAGATTTTGTCACGTCATCTGTCGGTCGGCAACGTCATATGACAAAATGATGTCATTACATCCCCCACTGAATGGGTGCCTAGAAAAATAACTGAGAATCATCCTTTAATGTGGATGAGCCAGAACCAGCATTGCCATTTGTATTTGTACATATATTTGATTTTTCCGTCAGGGCCAAAGCCACAGCATTATTGGCCCTGGTAAGTAAGTAAGAGACCATGTCAAGCTACTCATGTTCCTCACTTGGATGGGGTCTTTTACTTGCCCTTGCAAAGGAACAAGGTACAAGGTGCATCACGGCTTACTGTCCCATGCGACAGACTGAAGAGCCAGGGATGACTAATCCCATATGGCCTGGGATTCGAACCCAGGACCTGCCGCTTGCTAAGTGGACGTGATAACCACTAGGCTATCAAGGCCCCTCCTTGCCATTGCCATTGAACACACGTCACCCTGGGCCCAGGCCCAGGCATAATGTCACCCGGGGTGATACCGTCACCCTGCTTTAACCTGAGTACCAGGGCTGTCAGAGTGGTGCAGTGGAAATAGCTGCGCCTGTCCCCTCTGAGGTTCCCAGGTTGATCTCTGATCGGATCTGCTCATCACATAAAAGCGAGCACAACTCTCTTTGACATTGCAAGTTTTCTCTGGGCACTCTGGTTTCCTCCTGCTATAAATCGAATTCTCCCAATGTTTTCTACAGAGGAAATGTAGCCATATTTGGTGTTCACCCTCAATTCAATATTTTTCTGGGATATAGGAAATTGCCACCCTGCTTCAACCTGGGTACCATTATGAGTCACCCTGGGTACCATTATGAGTCGCCCAAGATGACCTCTTACCCTTTTGGCAACTGTGCAGACAGTGCAGGTTTTTTCCAAGCTCCGGTTTCCTCCTGCTTTAAATCAAATTCTCCTGAGGTATGTAGCCATATATGGCGGTCAGCTCTCAATTCAATATACATGTATACCCGGGGTAGAGGAAATTGCCACCCTGCTTCAACCTGGATACCATTATGAGTCGCCCAGTTCCCTTTACCCTTTTGGGAACAGTGCGGTTCCATTAGTCACGCTGCGATCGCTAAGCCGCTACTCGCATTCAAACCACGCAAACGAATTCAACCATCTCCACATCAAAAGACTTAACTGCGACTACGATCCAGAATACCAACAATATCGTTATCCCAATATCCCCCTTTTACTTTGAGAAAATTCAATTTCAGCGACGGCCGTGCAACAAAAAATAGATTGCAGCACGGCCATCAATCATTCGTCGGAGCGATATCGTGGCAGGGCTTAGTATTGTACGCCACGATAACGATATGCTATAGACGGCCCGTGATTGTCTTCGCATCTTTGAACGTTGCGGGAGAATTTCTCTTTGATGAGCGCGGGGTCTGATCTCGCGGCTCTAGTAGCGATCACGGATGCGGTTCGTTGATATAAGGGGTGCGTTTCATTAGTGTCCGTGAGATTGGCATTGAGTGAGAGTGAGTCACTTTGTAATACAGTGGTGTGAATTAATATTCGAACAGAGGGAATTCAGCAAAATTTGTCACTTTGGTATTCCAATATCTATATCAAAAGTATTTGAAGTCAGTCCTAGATATGCACTTCTCTAGTCTGATATGTTTTCGCTGAATTCAGATGCTGGATATCACGAAAGTGGTGAAAATATCGAAATTTGACATATTGGAAAATATCAAAGACATCAAACTTGAATCACAGGTGTATGAATATCAACTTCTGTTTCCAAACGCTGTCAGGTAATACCCCCATTCAACATGTTGTTGCAAGGGGAAAAAATTCCACAAAATATCCAGACAAAATGGTGATAACAGCAAATCTCACGAAATGTCAGATTCCGATATTTTCGCCATTCTCGTGATATGTAATATCTGAATTCAGCGAAAACATATCAGGCTAGAGGAGTGCATTCTAGGACTGACTTCAACTTTTGATATACATGTAGATATTGGATACAGTTTGCCTTTAATGAAAAGCTGAATTCCCTCTGTTCGAATATTAATTCACACCACTGTATACCGACGAGTAAAGTCCCTGCGTGTGTGCATCTTCTGCACATTTTTCCGTTGCAACATTGAGGAAGCATAATATGAAGCTTTTGCCTTTTCCACGGTGGTGTAGTGGTTCGGGTCTCCGACTAGCGGTCAGAGGGTCCCAGGTTCGAATCTCACTGTGGCGTAAGACTTCGGGCCCATGATCTCTCTGTCACGAGTCCAACACTCAACCACTGTGACAGTAAGCCTTGGTGTCTTGTACCTTGTGCCTTTGCAAGGGCAAGTAAACGACCCCATCCAAGTGAGGAACACGAGTAGCTTGAGATGGCCTCCTCCATACTTAGTTACAGGGCCAATAATGGTACATGTAGGCTTGGGCCCTGACGGAAAAATCTTTACAAAATACAAATACCAATATGCCACTGCGCTCCTCCCCCATATTACCATCGTTATTTGATTTTTGCTGCTGATGTTATCCTAGTTTCAGACGTCTTCTTGAGAGAATCGCCAGTGCTCCTTCGATCCTCTTCCTCACTTGTTTCTCTGCCCCTCAGGTCAAAGGGAAAAAGTCCATCGTGTTTTGACTTACCCTTCACCCAGTCCGACCCCTTTTTGCTCATTTTAGCGTAACGACCTGTTACGGCAAACCCTGTATTTATCTCGCCAGTTCCGTCCCCTCCCCCATACAACTTCCTCGTACCTGGCGTCAGAAAATGATACCTCCGCATTGTCCGCTAAGTCTCGGGCTGATTAACTGCAGCGGATGCTATAATTCTTGCTGTCAGAGCCGGCACCGTTGAACCCATGGCCAGTTGATACAAGGCCCCATGTTGTCACTGACCAGTGATCTATGAGCCCCTCAGGCAAACAGTTGGCCGGAGTCGGGAACAGAGCGAGTTAGGGTCGAGATTTTAGCTGATAGGAAATGTGATTTCGTTGTTGAATGAACTTTCTCCCAAGGCAGTGTTGTTGTGTCCCGCTGAATTGGGAATCAGGGGACTTTTCAGGAGGGTTTTTGTGCAGTAAAAAAAGGATGGTACCCTTTGGATTGAATAGACTCTATCACTCCAAGAGTGCAGCACCTAGGGCAGCGTCATGACGTCCCGCACGTCATTTCTGAATGCCATGATGTGACTCGAAATAAATCCAGTTGTTTCAGTGATCATGACGTCAGGAAACAATTTGATTTCTTTTCGTCTCACGTCAAGACATCATAGAATGTAGTATGGGATGTCATACGCTGCCCCGTCAGGTGCTGCACTCTTTGGAGTGATGTAGTATATTGTCAGTTTACTGCATTCTATCAAAGTGGTGTAGTGTAAACATCAGCGAATAGCACTGCAAAGGTTGTGAGTTTGATTCCCAGTCAGACCCACTGGGCCACACATTGTCAGAATGGCACAGTAGACATATGAGAACCTATCACCTCTTGGGTTCCAGGTTCAATCTCTGGTCGGACTCAAATTTAGAGACAAATTTTCCAGGGGCGAATTTTCCGGGGACGAATTTTCCTGTAACCGGACTCACTTCATGTGAATGAAGAAGGCAACTCTCTTCAGGGCTAGAGTATTTGCTTGAAATACTCGTTGAAATCTCAAAATACTCCTTGAAATCTCAAAATACTCCTCCATCCCAGAACTGAAAAAGGGTGAAATACTCCCTGAGATTTATCAGTTTGTAACATCAGCGAATAGCACTGCAAAGGTTGTGAGTTTGATTCCCAGTCAGACCCACACATTGTCAGAATGGCACAGTAGACATATGAGAACCTATCACCTCTGGGGTTCCAGGTTCAATCTCTGGTCGGACTCAAATTTAGAGACAAATTTTCCAGGGGCGAATTTTCCGGGGACGAATTTTCCTGTAACCGGACTCACTTCATGTGAATGAAGAAGGCAACTCTCTTCAGGGCTAGAGTATTTGCTTGAAATACTCCTTGAAATCTCAAAATACTCCTTGAAATCTCAAAATACTCCTCCATCCCAGAACTGAAAAAGGGTGAAATACTCCCTGAGATTTATCAGTTTGTAATACTTTTTACTAATGGAATACTCCTTTGAAGAGTATACTCTTTCAAATTCTGATAGAAGAGTATGATACTCATTGACGTTGCCCTCAAAATTATCTAAAGCCCTGTCTCTTTGACAGTGCACTAGGTTTTTCTGGGCATTCCGGTTTCCTCCTGCTAATGCTGTATACTATGCAACAGAGCTCTCGATTCAGTATTTATTTTCCATGATGTCAGTCAGAATGGTGCAGTGAAAATGACAGCACCTGACACCTTGGGAGGTCATGGGTCTGATTCGTATTTTCAAAAGTCAATTTTGATTTATACTGATAAGTTTGAATTCTTTTATCATGAGAACCAGAAAAAAATTATCTGACATTTTTCCCATGTGTTATCTTGCATCCAGGGCCAAGAGCTGGCAGATTGCGTGTGTATTTTTTGTCGTCAGCCCATTAGATTGAATGCACTGTTTTGCATAAAATGTCCATTAGTATTGTGCTCGGGATGGAGAGGTCGTTTAGGTATTGAGGGATGTGAGTTTGCATAAAACTACAATGGAATGTTGTACATGAAGTGTGGGTTTTATGCTGTTTGAAAAATGGTCATGAAAAAATAACAGGTTTCTAAGGTGAAAGACATACGGTAGCTTCCTACCGGACTTGAACCCACGGACCCTTGCATAAGGCATCAATCGCCAGCACTCAGGGGCAGCACGCCTTACCAGGCCAAATCCCAGTCTTCAAAAATGGAAAAAGTTGGGAAAATGGTGACGTGTTATGATGAATTGTGGCCTGTTGGTGTGATACTGATAAGGAAATCTCCCAGTCTTAGGTAAAATTCAATTACAAAATCCTATGTGTAAATCTTCCACTGCCTGTTGGTGCTTTCATCAAAAATAAATAAATACCCAAAACTAATACAAAAACTCTATCGCATACGTATATATTCATTGGAAAGCAAGTACCCTCAAACGAACAGAAAAGGGCCATTTTCTTTAATTTCATGGGGTTTTTGCTGATTTTGAGGAGTTTTAGCACAATCAAAAAAATGCCCAGCCAACAAGCAGGAAAGTGACATTGATGGGGAAACTGACTGTTACAGTTCTATCCCTATGGCTAAAACATAGTGAAAGGATCGGAAACAAGTTACAGTCATTTCCCGATCCACAAATCCTCCGGAATCACGTGAATGAGGTCCAACAGACGTCCGAGCACAGAATGGATCCAATCCAACTGAATGATGGATCATGGAAATTGCAACAATGGCCATTTCACACTAACAGAAAACTCCACTTCATCAAGAAGTCAAAATCAGACTTGGCATCTGGAAGTCTAGACCAGATGATGACTATCAACGTGGACAACCCCGGGCTACTTTCCAAAATTCTTTTTCACCGGTTCATTTATCACAGAACCCGAAGAATATTTTCCAAAAATAAACTTTGGCGGCTCATTTTAATATGGTATCAAGGATATGTGTACCCTTAGTACCCTCTGGCGGAAACACTGGCTGAATAACTGCAGAAAAATGACAAATTTGTAGATTTTCATCCAAAATTTGAGAGCAACTGCTGAAAAATATTTTTAGAATTCGAGGGGTAACACCTGACATGCCTTACTAACAGACAGTTCTGTTTGCTGTCAATAAACTATGGCCTTGAGGGCAAAGTTTTCTCTCTATGGGTAAAGTTAACCATAGAAAACTATGGGCAGACATTTGTGTCATTGTTCCCAGTATTAAATGAGTATAAGTCCTTAGGAAATCAACGATTGTGAATTGCCAAAACTCTCATGTAGAGCAGCGCCTTTAAACTAACTTGTGCTATGAAACACTGATTCAGCTACGTCAGGAAATCAGCAAAACAGGAGAATCTGGTAACCTCTAATATTTCACGTTACCCAGGAGCGGCAGGTAAACCAAGATGAGCGTGCTATTGATAAAAATAGTAGAGAACTACCAACTGTCATCCGGGAAAATTGATGAGCTAGCGGCACTATTAATAGGCTCCGGGATGGGGCTTCTAATGGGGAGAACTCTAGATGGGTGAAAAATGTGATTGTGTTTTTAAAAGTTAACATATTGCGAATTTCACTGGCTTGTTATGCCATCAGTGGCCAGGTGCTCCCTCTGTTGCAAAGAATTTTACGAAGTCGGAATTGGGGATTTTGTGATTACGGTTCTACGGCACATGGAAACTTGGGGTTGTTTTTGAAACATTGTCTGATGTGAGTAGTGCCATCAGCTGAAAAAATTAATTGCTAATTTGTAAGTAGCCTTGATTTGCACCATTCGGTATTTCTTGACAGCCAGGAGTTTGACGCCCTTACCTCTGCACCACCTACCTCACTGCTAGGTTATGCTTATGGAAACTGCAAAGGAATCGCAGAATGGGGCCTGTCTCGGGTCCAGGTCTTTAAAATGGTGTCCCTGATGGGCAGATTCCTTCATTTAACCCCCTTGACCTCGTTTGACCTTGTCCTTGACCTCATTTGACCTTTTCCTTGACCTTGTCTTTGAACCTTGTCCTTGACCTCATTTCACCTTGTCTTTGATCCTTGTCCTTGACATCATTTGACCTTGTCCTTGACCTCATTTGACCTTTTCCTTGACCTTGTCTTTGAACCTTGTCCTTGACCTCATTTGACCTTTTCCTTGACCTCATTTGACTTGTCCTTGACCTCATTTGACCTTGTCCTTGACCTTTTGATTTTGTTCTCTCATTACAGTGTTAAGTATACGAGGTACACAAGAGGATGAACCACCAGATCCGCAGTTAATGAGATTAGACAACATGTTGATAGCCGAAGGCGTCGCCGGGCCAGAAAAAGGGGGCGGTCCATCGGCGGCCGCTAGTGCCACTGCAGCGGCCTCTGGTGGCCAACCGGAGGGAACAATTGAACATTCAGATTACCGCGCCAAGTTGGCACAAATTCGACAGATTTATCATACAGAACTGGAAAAATATGAACAGGTAGGTATAGTATGAGGGGAACTTTTTGTGGGATGTAGCGATCTGAGATCCAAGCTGTAATTTTGTTGGTCAACGAAAACATGAAAACCAAATTTGATCTGTTTACTGTATGACATTGATATTTGGTTAGTGATAAAACCCGGAACGAAACGAAACGAAATGAAATCGTTGAAGTGGGCATGATTTGCATCAATTTATTTTCGTTTTATTTTAATACTACCGATATTTAAGTGGTTAACGTAGAACCTGCTCCGACATTGATGCTTGCTTTATGCACCAACCGAATGAGTGAAGAAAATGCAGAACAAAAATTGGCGGTAACTTGAGGACCACCGAAGGGAATTTCGCACATGCTGATTCTGATAATGACACTTAATTAGGTCTACGTTAATTCTCAAATTCCTTGCGAGTCCCATTTTTAGCTCACCTGTGGTGAGCTTATACAATGGTTGTGTGTCCGTCGTCCGTCGTCGTCTGTCGTCGTCCGTCGTCGTTGTCCGTTAGCTGATAAGGCGCACCACCCTATAAGGCGCACCCCCAATTTTAGACCCTTCTTCAAGGAAAAAGGCTGCGCCTTATAGTCCGAAAAATACGGTAGCCTTGATTTGCACCATTCAGTATTTCTTGACAGCCAGGAGTTGTGACGCTCTTACCTCTGCACCACCTACCTCACTGCTAGGTTATGCTTATGGAAACTGTAGAGGAATCGCAGAATGGTCTGTCTCGGGTCCAAGTCTTTAAAATGGTGTCCCTAATGAGCAGATTCCTTCATTTAACCCCTCTTGATCTCATTTGACCTTGTCCTTGACCTCATTTGACCTTGTCTTTGAACCTTGTCCTTGACATCATTTGTCCTTGACCTCATTTGACCTTTTCCTTGGCCTCATTTGACTTGTCTGTGACCTCATTTGACCTTGTCCTTGACCTCACTTGACCTTGTCTTTGAACCTTGTCCTTGACCTCATTTGACCTTTTTCTTGACCTCATTTGACTCGTCCATGACCTCATTTGACCTTGTCTTTGACCTTTTGATTTTGATTCTCTCATTACAGTGTTAAGTATACGAGGTACACAAGAGGATGAACCACCAGATCCGCAGTTAATGAGATTAGACAACATGTTGATAGCCGAAGGCGTTGCCGGGCCAGAAAAAGGGGGCGGTCCATCGGCGGCCGCTAGTGCCACTGCAGCGGCCTCTGGTGGCCAACCGGAGGGAACAATTGAACATTCAGATTACCGCGCCAAGTTGGCACAAATTCGACAGATTTATCATACAGAACTGGAAAAATATGAACAGGTAGGTATAGTATGAGGGGAACTTTTTGTGGGATATAGCGATCTTTACATCCAAGCTGCAAATTCGCTGGTCAACAAAAACATGAAAACCAAGAGTTGGTGAATAGTTCAGTTCGGGAAAGTTCCAAAATTGGAAAGGTTTCCGACTTAGGCAACGTTTCTTTTTTTGGAAGTGATTTTCGATTCCAATATTGGGAACGTTTCTGAATTTGGAAGCCCAGAGATTCTGGCACAATCAAACCTTTTGATGATGATAATTGATGATTATCGATGATTGCAGCCAACTTACGCCAGCAATTCAGATTTTACGCCGTGAAATACAAGGTCACAGGTGCTGCCATCTGTTAATGGAAAAAAACACTTCCCGATTTTTGATACTCATATCCCGATTAGGCCTAACATGCAAATAGGCCTACACAGATTCCGATATCGGAATCGAAAACCACTTCCGAAAAAAGAAACGTTGCCAATATTGGAATCGCTGGGCTTCCAAAATCAGAAATGTTTCCAAATTCGGAACTTTCCCGAACTGAGATCGTGTTTACAGTATAATATTGATATTTCCCCATCGCCTTAGCCTTCGATACAGGCTCGCTTCTGATTCCCTTAATTTGCTACAACTAGTTGTAGCTACTGCGATCATTTTTCAAAACGTCCCAGACTCAAAGAAAAAAATCCAATTTATGGCAAATTGGAAACAAGTTGCTACTTTGGTAGATGCTGTATCCATGGTAACGGCAGACTTTTTCTCAAAGGACGATGTTGGAACAATGATACTCGTGTTCTTAGAATTGGAGGACGGGGATGGCAGAAATGGAAACGAGATGAGAAACAATACAAACAGTTTTTCTGCATCAGCAACTGTCCCTTCAATCTGCTTTAACCCAGTGTTCCTATTGTCTTTGCTATTAACCCTTTCACTGCCGAGTTTCCCAGATCCTTTTACAATCTGCTCATCTGCTCCCATAGTCCAGCAGACGACAACTTCTCTCAAAGATTTCTCACATCCTTTGGTATCGATTGAAAAATATTTGAAGAAAGGTTGTTCCCATCAACCATCTCAAGATTATTTCTTCAAATTCTTTCCAATTCATTGCCAAGGATTTTAGAAAACTTAAAGCCCCACTGTATTGAATGTGAAAAACGCAAATCATCGCCGCAATTCTTGCACAACGTCACGACGTCAGCGTAGTGTAAAATGTACTACGCTCTGTCTGAATACATTAGAGCTCTCCCTGCAGTTTTTTCCATGTGTGCTGAAAACTAGGCCTTGATTCTGTGAAGTGCGCATCAGGCAAGCATTTTGGGGACCTTCACGAGGATGAGACCTCTATGTGCACTCTCCTAACTTTTTGAAAATATCGTAAAATTCAATACTGTGGGGCTTTAACAGAAAATGCGGTCTGCTCCAACCTGGGGGTAAGTGAGTTAAGGGGACCCAAAAGGCACCTAAAAA
>NMRB01003398.1:50114-61513 GCA_002633025.1 Notospermus geniculatus | reverse complement strand
GGGATCATCGTTCATCGGCTGTCATTTAGGTCTATACAATCTTGTTGTGTGTGCAAGCATAACCAAAGATTAAATCAGAAATATTAGACAGTTAACATGATGTCCATACATTTACTTGAGCATGAAGACCTGTTTCGTTCTACCAGCATCACGAAAGTATTATAATACAGTTAAGCCCGAATTTATTCATACCCCATGAAAAATTACAGGAAAAATATTTAGAAAATTGACATCAGCTGAACTGGCACGACTTAGGCTTCATTCAATGACTTTTAATCGGAATGTACAGAGATTTAAAAAATATGGGTAAAAAATATAACAGAAATATCACAATTTCAAAATATCATGAAAAACCTAACTTTCTAAAATTTCAAATATTTGATTCAAAATCGACATCATATCATACTTCCGGTATGACCAATTCTAAAAATTGCAGTAAAGAAGTTTTCGAAAATCTCACTTCGATTTTGTGAAATTGCAAAATATCAATTGTATTTTTACATTTGATACTTTGATAATTTCAAGAATTTTGAGAAAAATCGAATGCTATCAGGCCCACATAGTCAAATGAAAAAAGATTCCAGCTAATTTTCTGACTTGTTTATCATACGAGACAGTAATTTGAATAAATGGCAAAAGTGAAGAAAAAGGCGTCAAAATCATGCAGTTTTTCAAAATTATGCCGCAAAAACGAAGAGGTATATTAACGTCTGTATTTCTTCACAAAGGTTCCCTGATAAGGTTGTATGATGTGAAATCAATTTCGAATCAAATATCAAAAGTTAGGTTTTTCATGATACAGTCCACTCTCGTTATAACGCCAGTGGCGGTATAGCGAGGGTATTGTTGTTGGCAATGTTGAAATGCCCTCGACCGAGGAAGTCAATTGTCTGTGGCGGTATATCGAGCGGCGGTATAACGAGAATGGACATGTGTTTTGATGTTGTGATATCTTCTTGATATTTTGACAATATTTTCAATTTCTGTACATTTCGACGAAATGTCATAAAATGAAGACGCAGCCGTGCCAGTTCAACTGATAGGTATTTTCTAAATATTTGTTCTGCAATTTTTCATTGGGTATGAATAAATTCGGGCTTAACTGTACGTGTCAATAGAAAATAAAATAAACATTGGCTGAAATTCTAAGAGTGTATTCCTTAAACCGGTTTTCTGTCTTTACGCCATTTTCAAAAGTGAATATAGAATGAAACAAATTACATTATATATATGAAGTCGTTGTCATGTTACCCACCGGTGAATAATCATGGATACAGTAAACAAAACCAAACCAAATGAAACATGTCTGGGAAGGCCTAATTCTTCCCTTGTCACGCCAATGATTTCCTATGGCTAAGTAACTAATTGTCCATTCAATTAGTAACGGACCAATGTAGTCCAAAATGAGGTGTGGTGAGAATCCTTGGTGCCTGATTAAGGCTTGGGTTGAATTTTCTTATGAAATGGGATTCCATAAGTGTTCTCCGTGTGTCATCTGGAGAATGCATTTTGAAAAGCTCGAAAAAATTGAAACGTTTGCCTCCACAGGTGTCAAGGTGTTGAGATACAGATTGAATTCTCAAGTTTGGGTTATTTGTGATTTGTGGAGATTCAATCTTTGTCTCAACTTGTTCCTTGTTTCTCCCACATATATTTCCTCACAGCCAGAACATGCTAAAATGTAAATTAAATTCTCCGTTTCACAATTCATGTTTGCGTTAGGATGAAACTCTTCGTTCATCCCTTTGAATTTAAAAGAGTCGCCTTCAATTATGTCATTGCAAAGTCGGCATCTACTTTTGTGACATCTAGATATTTGAAAACTTTGGTTTCTTTCGTGAATTTGGCTATTGTTAAAATTCTTTAAAGATTTGGAGGCTGTCTCTTTGCATTGATGATTTTATTATTTTGAAGCATATCTCTCACTTTTGGATCTTTTTGGAGGAAGTGTTCGTTTTTATTGATGACCTGTGAAAAAAAATCCACATTGTTAGGGTTATTAGTATTAACAGTCGTTAGTATGTTGTAGTTATTAGAGTCTTTTTGCTTTGGTTTCTGTGTTAATAGATTTGGCTTTATTAATTCCATACTTGATAAGCTTCATTGGATATCCTCTTTCTTCAGATTTAATGTCATTTCCGGGAGACGATTTTCTCGCAATTTAGTGTCCTTTACTATAGTACAAATCCTTTTGGCCAGATTAAAAGGGATATTGTACTTAGTGTGTTTGGCATGACATGATTTGAAGTGAAGATATTGTTTGGTATCTGTTGGTTTAGAGCAGATATCGGTGACTATCCGATTTCCTTGTTTAATGACCAAAACATCCAAGAAGGGAATGTTTCTTTCACTGGTCTCAAGGGTGAAATTTACATACTTACACAGGCTGTTTAGAATTTCATGGAAATCGCTTCTATTTCCTATCTCCTTTTTCCACACTAGGAAGCAATAGTCAATGTACCGTTTCCATTGATCAATAATGAATTGTGCCTGTTCAGGGTATTTCTGTCTGACTCTCAGATACAGTCTACTTTCTTCTAGATGTGCTAGGGTCAAAATTGCATAAACAGGGCCTATTTTTGAACCATGCATGTACCCTTAATTTGAGTGAAGTTCCTCTCTCCAAATTGGAACTTGTTGTTATTGAGTATTAACTTAACACCTTCCAAAATAAATTCTTTTGAAAAACGGTCCTGTAACTTTGATTGGTGCTTCTCCAACCAGTATTTTATTGCTTCTAACCCCAAGTCACGTGGGATTTTGGAGTATAAGCTGGTAACATCGGAATTTGTCAGTAACGTGTCACTCGCTATTATATCTGGGAGATGGTTTAGGAAATCAATATAATACCTTACATAGCTCTTTGTCTCATGTAGGAATGGTTGAAGTAGGATGTCAATTACATTGCTAAGTCTGTGAGTACGACAAGTTGGTCCCGCCAAAATGGGTCTCAGTTTCAAATCCTTGGGGTGAGGAATTTTGACATCTTCTGAGTTTTGCTTTTTTACTTCTTCTAAGATTTCTTTAGATTTATGTATTTTTGGTAGACCATAGAAGTTGCTTGTTTTACATTCAAAATGTAGAAGAAAGTCCTTTTCACTTTTAGTCAATGTATCCCCGTGTTCTTCTATTAATTTACACTGTTTTGAGAATTCCAGTGTCGTTATTTTCCGATAATTCTTGGTAGAAGTTGCTATCTTTAAGTTGATCAAGGACTAGTTTCTCATAGTGATCTTTATCCGTGATAACCGCGGCACCTCCTTTGTGGGTGTGTTTCAAAATTGGTCACCCAATAAAATAGGGCAAAATTTAACTTTGAAATGATCACAGAGATTTGTGCCATTCATTTGCCAAAAATCAAATGTAGTACCGGTATTTGATAATATAGACCTTTAACCATGTTAACTATTAGTTTCTCCATCTGGGATGTACAGTGTAGACTCATTTGAAGGAGGGTATCAAAAAATATTGAGCTTACCAGAAAAATCTATCGTTCCGTCCGACACCAAAACTACTTTCTGCTGTCAGGCTTTAAAGGGTTAATAGATCAGTTAGTTTGCAGTGCCATAATTTAGAGCTCCATCATACCTAGATCTGACATGAATATTGTAGAGTTTCAAGAAACAGCCTTTCACCAGTGGACAAAAGAATGGTGAAAATTTTCTGGTGTCGGACGGAACACTTTTTGAAACACACCCTTGTCCGCTTGTTTAATTATGATTTGATCATTTTCTCTAATGGCGTCAAGAGCTTTTTTTGTCTAAAAGAAAGATTTGAAATCGTTTTCTTTTTCTCAGCAGGGTCTAATGGATAACTATTGATGAAATCGATGAATTTGTCTAAGGTAAGGTTTCTGCCCCGATTGATTTGTGTGCCTTTTTATTTCTTACTATAGAGCCATCGTCATTACTTTCTAATCTCTACCATGCCAGTACTCCTTTAAGCTTAATTTTCTGCTGAACTCATTTACATCCGCCTGCAAGTCTAACCTTGTTCTGTTTTGGTGTTGGAGCAAATTTAAGTCCAAGTTTAAGGGCATTTATTTGGTCATCTGTTAGGTCAAAATCAGAGAGGTTGATGATTTTTGGATATATTTTATCTACTGAGACCACCTTTGTCTGTGGTTTTGATTGGCGTTTTCTTCCTAAAAATAGCGTTCACGGAAATGCCTGTTTTGGGGAGGAAATTTGTTGCGTCTGTAGGTATTATTCCTGGAATGTTGATTGGTCATACCTATTGTTGTACCGAGTTGGTCTAGTACTTTGAAATCTGTTTTGATAATGTGCTCGAGGTTTCTCAGAACTTCTTGTTGGCCATGCACTTACATTTTGGAACATTCGTGTATTTTCATTAAATTGCATCTGCCTATAATTTTGGCTCTTGAAACCTGTGGAGCTTTGGAAAGATTTTGCTACAAAACGTTGAGTATGAGTCTTGGGATTCTCATCACTTACCTCAATGGGCTTGTCCTGGACCACCTCAGCACAATTCCGTCTCGTTGTTCCCCTATTCTGCTTTCGAGTTTGAGTTTGAGTACTCCTATTTTGTGCATTAGGAACCACTTCCGTTTTCACAAGATAGTCCTCCACTCGGTCTTCAGATGTTAGGTTCCGAAACAATTGTCTCTTCTTGTCCCACAATGTCATTGATTTGTTTTCCTCCAGTCTTATGTCCTTTTCAAAAAGTTCATGGAGAACTTCCTTGACTGCTTCATCACTTTCGGTAGAAATCAGTTCCACAGCTTTAGTCTCGGCTGTTTTCCTTTTTTCCTCTTGTTGCGAGGATTTTTCCAACAGCTTGTTAGCTTTGTCCCTTAGTTTTGAAATGCTCACATCCTTCTTTTGGTTCCTTGTTGTTTATGAGTCAGTCGATAACACAGTTTCCCTGAATTTGCGGGGAACAAATATATCATCAGAGGTAAGGAAGTCTAAATAGATTTGGGCTTTCCCTTTGAATGCCACTGAGTGATAGAAAGCCATCTTCCGCCGATTCACGAGTTTCCTCCAGTATTGTCCTTCCGAAATGAGAAAGCACTACTGTCAATGCGTTGCGTCTCCCTATCTTCCATGAGAAATTCTTGGAAGGTTTTAATGTTTCCACTCTGTACCTCCGAATCCTTATTCGAAATAATTTCCAGAAGCTGCTTCACGGTCTGGCCTGTCAAGCCACTCTCACACGTGCGACAATTTGCGTGCGATTGTATGTTTTATGTCACGCAAACAATCGCAGAAATTACCGCAGATTTGTCGCAAAAATATCACAGATTTGTCGTAAACTTAACGATAATCAGCGTTTTTTAGCGTCCACTTGCGGTTGCTTTGCGATAAGTATGCGACAAGGTTTAATTTTTTAGTGAACATTGTCGCACGTGTGAGAGTGGCTTCACGGAATTAATTCGAATATCTTGGATGAATTGAGCCTTTTGATTCTCCAAATCTTCATACTTGGCGAGGGCTCTCTCCTGATTTGATTCAATCATTTCCAAATGGGAAATGATTTACTTCAAAAGTTCCTGGGTTTTCTTTTTAGCCATCTTTACACACGTATATATGAAAATTAGAAAAATATACGCTAAAAACATGTGTAGAAGTAGTGCCAATAAGAAAATAAAATAAACATTGGCTGAAATTCTAATAGTGTATTCCTTAAACCGGTTTTCTGTCTTTAGGAATGAAACAAATTACATTATATACATGAAGTCGCTGTCATGTTACCCAGGTGAATAATCATGGATACAGTAAACAAAACAAAACAAAATCAAGATGAAACATGTCTGGGAAGGCCTAATTCTTCCCTCGTCACGCCAATGATTATCTATGGCTAATCATTGGGTTGAAGTAACTAATTGTCCATTCAATTGGTAACGGACCAATGTAGTCCAAAATGAGGTGTGGTGAGAATCCTTATGGTGGCTGATTAAGGCTTGGGTTGAATTTTCTTATGAAATGGGATTCCATAAGTTCATAAGTTCCATAAGTTCACGTAGATTTTCTAATTATAATACGTGTAAGGGTGCAAGAAATAAAAGTGGAAAATAAGAAGTGGGAAATTTTGGAATTTTGCGTGAATTTTTTCAATTTCTCAGAATGGACGAAATTTTTTTCCCATTTTGAGAAATTTTCTTGAAATGACATGAAATTTCGTCTGATTTTTCGGGCGATATTTCTCAAAATGGAAAAAGATTTTCGTCCATTTTGAGAAATTGAAAAAATTCACGCAAAATTCCAAAATTTCCCACTTCTTATTTTCCACTTTTGTTTCTTACTCCCTTGTGTATCTACATAATACTTCCATCATGGTTCTACTGTGCTCGGAGGCGCTAGTCATCCATTTTCTAAACGTATAATTTTGCACAAAATGTACATGTATATGCTTCAAAATTCTCGAACTCCTCAACAGGTGTTTTCTCTGTACTTATCGTCGACAGCATTACATGTAGGCATACAGTCGCCAAGTACTTGTACATGTAGTTTGATCCTCTCACAGCCGCCAAGAATCAATTTCATCTACACTTGTAATAGAAGGCGACCTTCACACAGTCTAATGTCTTTCAATCTTCCAGCTCAACTGCGTTACATCTCAAAACGTGCGATTGACACTGCGACATTGAGCATTTTTTGGACATTAGTCATAATATTTTCTCAAAACCATGCGCATCATATCACACACTTAATATGGGCAGTGATACGAACTTTCGTTATTAAGTAGGTCACACTTCTTATATCCATAATGGCTTTTATTTTCAAAAATATGTTGCATTTTGATGGTGTTTGCAAGTGAATCAAGCAGATCAGTGCACTTCGCGGTATTAGGGAGGTTTCGAAATCAAACGATAAACATAAATTTTACGACAACGTTGTTTTTCGTAGCCTACTACGCATTAACCAGATTTTATTTTGCATTTTTGGTACAAAAATGACGTTGTCGTTAACGTTTACGTTTATCGTTTGATTTCAAAACCTAGCAATCTCACGAAGCTAGACTGTTGTTGTGAAGTAGACGCTGATGGCAAGCAGATTGTCCAGTTATTCAAAAAAACTATATTTTTGCAATAAAACTTAGTTTTATGCTTATGCTTTTTGGCTAAAATATTGGGAGTGAGTAGCGGTGCATACTGTGCGGCTTTAAATGAACTGAGAATAGGCCTACACTCGAAGACAAGGTCAGCTTTGGATCTTCCACCGATAAAAGGCAGACGGCCGATGATGAAGAAGATGATGAACAAACTGAGTCATTGCCAGCCATCTCGAGAACAAAATCCTCCAAGCCAAAGAAACCTAGGGCTACATGTTCTTCTGTTACATCACAGGGCACAGGAGGAGGCGAAACAAAGCAGGAGGATCCTGTTCTCGAGATCGAACGGGAGCGTCTGAATACTGATAAGGAGAGACTACAAATAGAAAAGGAGAGACTTGCAATTGAAAAATGAGATTTGACTGTGAGCAACAACAATTAGGACAACATATTTTTAGTTTTTTTTAGTTTTTGTTGACTCGTTTGTGACAAATGCTTCATTGGAAGATCAGTGATGTCGCGGATGACATCACTGATCGACCTCAAAGGTAATTATCGCATGCGACGTAGTAGTCGCATCGGTAGTCGCCCCCATTTTAGTCGCTCGTGTGCGCCACGCTTAAGATGACACCAGGAGAGAATGGAAGAAATAGATTGTTTCAGATTTCACAACAGACAGACAATATTGAAATTGACTAAAATTTGGCCTCAACCTGCCAAGCTAAGAGCGACATGCGACTGCTTTTCCCAGAGCGGGTCACAAATATAGGTTTCTTGGCTATTTGTCCAGTTATTGCCGAAAAAGTAACATTTTCAGACAAAAAACTAGGTTTTATGCTGATGATTGATAAACCTGTATTTTAGCGTAAAAAACTTAGTTTTATTGCAAAAACAGGTTTTATTGCAAAAATATAAGTTTATTACAAAAAGTAGGTTTTTTGGGAGAAAATATTAGTTTTTGTCAAACACCCTAGGTGACATAACCGCTTGTAAATAGCTAATCGCGGTATTTGTGTTCAGGCCCCCGTCCTGTGCAGGCGTAGTTTTGGGTCTCTCCTGCAGTATGTGTTGGGCATTGTATTGCATTTGTTCCACGCCCTGTGTTCGGTGTGTGTGTTGAGCCTTGGTACTGAGTAGATTAGGTACGTACATCAGCATTTATCGTATTTCCCAGTATTTGGTTGTGAATTGGGGTGGAATACCAATACTTCAGGCATTTCCTTTAGGCTGTAGGGTTTGTAGGATAACCCTTTGATATGTATGGCATGTGGGATAGCCGGTGCGACAGTGATGGATAGTGGAGGCATGTAGGATTGCCATATTTGATTTAGCCCTAATGGTGTGTTGGATCACCCTGGGTAGTGAAGGCATGTGGGATTGCCATATTTGATTTAGAGGTGTGTTGGATAACCTTGAGTAGTGAAGGCATGTGGGATTGCCATATTTGATTTAATGGTGTGTTGGATCACCCAGAGTAGTGAAGGCATGTGGGATTGCCATATTTGATTTAATGGTGTGTTGGATCACCTTGAGTAGTGAAGGCATGTGAGATTGCCATATTTGATTTAGAGGTATGTTGGATAACCTAAAGTAGTGAATTGTAGTGGAATTGCCATATTTTGATTTAGTGCTGTATTGGATCACCCTTGAGTAGTGGAGGCATGCATGGAAATGCCATGGTACGGTGATGGTGTGATACATTAGCTCTCTTGTGGGGATGTGGGATTGCCCTTCATGGATCGTGGAAGAATTTCCTTTGGCTTGCTGGGGACACATGCTTTATGTGTTGTGATAATTTGAGGTTTATGGTTGAGCTTCGCCCCTCATCCCGGGGAGTCTTCGCCCTATGGAATATATATATTCCTGTGGGGTGGGGGTTGAATGCTCTTCCCAAATTGTGAAGGATGCTTATATCTTGGAGGAATTATACTAAAGAGATGAAAAGCACAAAAATTGACACACAATATATGATAAATAAAAAGGCAATTTCCAGAGTGTTTGCGAATTTTCGACCCCAACCGGGGTCTTCTTCAGGCTGGAACTTTACAATCCGAAACTCTAGAACAGACTGAGCTGAAACCCAAATGTAGACATGAAGTATCCCATCCAAACAGGACGTGACAGCAATTCAGGAAAGAAAAGAGTACAAGCCCCAAAAGGTGGTTGCTCAACCTAACAGAAATGTAATTAGTGAATGTAAGGCTTGACTAGGCTGAAAAAAACTGATGTATCTAGGTGTGCTTGTGATTCGTTCGGAGAGATAGGGAGGAGCATTCGGCCTTCACTCATAACCTGAAGTAGTCAATTGTAGTGGGATTGCCATATTATATTTTGATTTAGTGACGTATTGGATCATTCTTTAGTAGTGGAGGCGTGCATAGAAGTGCCATAGTACGGTAATGGTGTGTCGTATCAACTCTCTTGTGGGAATGTGCGATTACCCTTCCTGGATCGTGGAAGAATTTCATTTGGCTTGCTGGAGACAGATGCCTTCTGTGTTGTGATAGTTTGAGGTTTATCGTTGAGCTTCGCCCCTCATCCGGGGGAGTCTTCGCCCAATGAAATATATTCCTGTGGAGTGGGGGTTGAATGCTCTTCCCAAATTGGGAAGGATGCTTATATCTTGGGAGGAATTATACTGATGTATCTAGGTGTGCTTGTGATTTGTTCAGAGAGATAGGGAGGAGCATTCAACCCTCACTAATTATCAGTGTTTAATGTAGATGACAAGGCTTAAATCAGTTAATATGATACATGTATGATAGCAGAAATCGGATGCTTTGTGCTAAAGTTTAAAGGGTCAGCTTCATTTCTCAGTTCAGTTTTGGGAGGAGTAGTGTTGGGAGGAGAGTAGTATTGGGAAGAGAGTAGTATTGCGAGGATTGGTTGGGATTTGGGATTGGTATTTGTGGCGGAGATGGAAGAAATATGCCGGATCCTCCCAGTACTCCTGGTACTAATAGATATGATACAAGAGTGATGGCACCTAGGGTAGTGTAAAAACCTATACTTTATCAACAAAAACTAAGTTTATGAGCATAAAACTAAGTTTTATTGCAAACATAGTTTTTTTTGAACAACTGGACAATCCGCTTGCCATAGACGCTTATATAGAATAAACATTGTAGAAATTGATTCCGACCTTTCACATACAGTGTTGTCTGAAATGTCTTTAGTGCCGTACGTTGCGAAGGCACCAAATACAGGGCGTTTCAAAAAAAAGGTAATCCAACTTTCGGGGGTTAGTACGACCAAACTACATACCTTTCCGCAAGGATCATGGTATCACCTTAAAGTAGATATTATGAGCATTAAAATGACACCATCATGCAGAAGTTCGGGTGCAAAAATGCGGTTGGTTCACTTTCATGTGAAACAAAATTTTTAACAGAAATTTTTCATTAATGAAAGGTTGTTTTTTTTTATTTAGCAGACATTCACCAACATGTTTCAACATTCTGATAAGAAATCCGGACACTGTCAGAGAAGTTGGGGACATGCGCCGCCGATGTGGACTTTGTTTGGAGAGAGGCGGCGGGCATGTTCAAGGTGTTGGCGAGTGAGAGGATTTGGAAATCGGCTGCCAGATGTCTGGAATGTTGAAACATGTTGATGAATGGCTGGTAAAAAAATAATGTCTTTCATTAAATGATAATTTCTGTTGATTTTGTCTCACAAGAAAGCGAACCAACCACATATTTGCACCCTAATTTCTGGATGATGGTGCTCAATCATGCATAGCCCTGGACAAGAATCCTTGGTGGCATTTTAACGCTCATAATCTCTACTTTAAGATGATACCATGATCCTTGCGGAAAGGTATGTAGTTTGGTCGTATTAACCCCATAAATTTGGATTACCTTTTTTTTGAAACACCCTGTATACTTTACTTTCGTCTGTCTTAAGGCCACTATACACTGAATGACAAAAGTCGAAATTAGTCGTTGCTATGGTCAGTTCGACAACACTTGATTTGGCGACATGTTGAAATACACTCTTAGCAAAAAAGGTTCCAAGAGGGTTCTTTGGCCTGTCATGGAACCCTCTGCTACTAAAAGGTTCTATCTGGAACCCTAAGAAACTTTAAGGTGTTAAAACCATGTAGAGAAATTAGAGAGTGCACCTGATTTACCCTGCTCAGTTGATTTGCTAACCATGTCTGTGAGGTTTGAAACAAACAACATGTTTTATGCATTGAACACGAATAAGAAATCGACTGCCAAAATAAAGGGGTGAGGGTTCTCCCAGTGTGGCAGACAAAGAACCATAGGGGGTTCTTTGCCTGCAACTGTGGGAGAACTTTACAGAGGCGTTCTTTGTAGTACCCTCAAAATGTAAGTGCAGATTTCCCTACGACGCTCGATGCAAAAGTGTATTTATTTTAT
>NMRB01003398.1:31483-49841 GCA_002633025.1 Notospermus geniculatus | reverse complement strand
AACCGGCGTTTTCGTATACCGTATACTTCGATGTAAAGGAAGCCTAAGGGAAGCCTTGCTTAAGGTCCCTTCCGGATATTCATGCCAGTCGTTAGGCCTAGCCTCCCAGTATAACTATACAAAGGATAAATCCATACCATTCAACAAATTGACCAATGGCCATGTTGCACGCTGTTTGCACTAGTACTGACGATCGAGGTCGGAGTTTCCACAGCCCAGTGGATTATTCAACAATTATCCTGTATAGGCCTAAAGCTGCCTCTAATCATTTCAACGAAATCAGTCCGCAGGCCTGGTCACATTTCAAAGGCGTCAATTTCAAAATGACTACATACACTGGTATCGCTGCTCTCAGTTGTGGCATTCATGCGAACCGTCAAACAACTTCATTATTCCCCACCTTTCCCTGTGCTAACCAGTCATATTGAAAGGACTTTAACTTGGCCAGTGCATACATAATGAATTGGTGTTTAATGAAGGGATCTTAGACAGACGGTGTTTAATGAAGGGATCTTAGACAGACGAAAGTAAAGTAATTGGCCCGCTATGAACTTGGTACAATATACACCACAGTCGAGTGGAAGAACGTGGGAACCAATCAGAACACCTGTTACTCACTAAGGAGTAGAATGATTGGCTGATGGGAAAGGTGATTGTTAAGGTCAGCCTTATGTCATAACGCAGAGGATACACGCCCACGATTTTGCACTCGACAGGCGTCTATAGTAAGGCCAGCAGTCGGGGCACCCGATTTACGAGCACTGAACTGCACAGCATCGTTTGCACATTCTGAAGTGGTGAGAAGCAATTTGCTGACGACAGGAGAAGGTCAGGATGGCTGAGTTACAAGTAAGTATACCCGAATTGGCATTAAGCACATCATCATATCCAATGCAGTGAAATGCCCCTCTTCCACTTTCACTTACGCTACGAATGTCCCGAATCGCCCCGAATCTGAAATTGTCGAAATTCGTGGCTAATCGTGTTGAAAAATATGCCGAATGTCAAGAATGGTTTAAGAAGCAACTACGAATTCAAAGAATCAGGTAAGAATTGTACGAATAAGGTACGACTCACTTACGAATATTCGTGGTCGATTCGTATTTGATAGACAGATTGCCAAAGTCGGCCATGTTGGACCAAAAGGCAATAACAAACACTGAATGTACAGTGAATGTACACCATTGATATACAGCATGTTTTAAAACCTGCAATTTACACAAAACTTTCATGAAAAGTTACAAAATAAACACATCCTCAGCAGTGCTACATGTGCTACACGACTTTTATTATGCCTGTTTTTGCCAAACCTCAGCTCCAGGTGTGTTGGTCCTATCCCACAGTGTGGAATCATGATGATTCACAAACCTGGAGCCAATGTTGGTTAAGCAACAAAAGTCTGTTTTTTCTATTCTGAATTACTATTTTACCAAAAGTAAGCCAAGGTTTAGTGCATATTAAATGTATTATTACTGATGGTTATGTTATCTGAGACATTTTCATGGCAAACTTTTATGTTTTTGCACATTTTAAAACATGCTGTACATCAATGGTATACATTCATCTACATTCAGTGTTTGCTATTGCCTTTTGGTCCACCATGGCCGACTTTGGCAATCTGTCTATTAGAAAATACATAAGTAGTCCGGTCGCAAATCCCCGATTTTCATTCGTGCCTGTTCCGTGACGTTTTCGGCGAGGGTCCACGATTTTGAGGGGGACGCGAAATGGCCAAGAATAGCCCAAAGTGCACAAGAATCGATTACGAAACTATTACGGACGATACAAAAGGGATACGATGGTGTTTACGGTAATTCTACGAATTTGAAATTCGTGAACCCTCTCACGAAAATTTTGACAAACAAAAACTTCCCTGGCGGCTCGATGGATTCAAGCTAACTTGCACGAATTATATGTTCAGAAATCAACTAAAATTCATTTAAGAACTGCAATAAACGTTTGAGAATTATCTACCGAACCGGACAAATTTCCGATTCGTATAGTCGTTGTAGCGTATTAATGTGAAAGTGGGGCCGTATCAGGTAACAATCGTTCATAAAATTCGAGTCAGAAAATCCTAATTTAGGTACACACGATAGAATGGACATCAACGACCATCGTTCACTCTCGCGGTTATAGTTTGGCAAAAAAAGTCTAAAACGATAGCGAACATGGTCCATATTCATAAACGTACTTATTTGCATAATGAACATGCCATTTCCCTGATTAGAGCGACCTAGTAACCAAATTACGCAATGGATGTGATGGGAAATTCAACAAAATGCAATTGTCATGCAGAAACCATGCACCCGGCGTACTCTGGGAGGTCAAATCGGAATGAATTTTTCTCTAGAATTGTGCACGAATAAATTAGAATATTTATATATTTTATTTTTTATTTTTTTTAAATATTTTATAGTTATTATATATGTTTATTCATACTCTTGGTATAGTGATACATAAAACGTGGTGCCGTACATACAATACAAGAACATGGTGCAGTGCAAGTGCTAAGATTTGATTGAGTGACTCAAGGAGCAGTCCTGATGTTACAATGTATTTCGTCTTTCGGAGAGGCCGACTTCACCGGAAGACGCCTTACTAATGAGATTGAACGGTTATGGAGCTACCCCGTGCATAGGTATTCTAGCACGTCATCCACCTCCCTCTGACTCAGTGGCCCTCTGCCCTCGTCCCTTATATGTAAAACTTCTCTTATTTGGAACGCTTCCCTGCTTTCTCCAGTGCCAAAAGATCTATAGATGAGTTCCCTCAGGTCTGCAACCTGCGCCAAATTTCTGTATCCAATATACTCTAGTTTCGCTCTTCTGAGGTTACTTCAGATATTCATGCTGTAGGTTTAGGCCTAGCCCACAAAAAGATCATACAAAGAATTTATTGAATGTAAATACGCCACATGCAGCGACAAGACATCCAACCATCCCACTCAGAAGCAACATCGCGAAACAATGGGTTACTTAGACAAGACTCCATAAATTTTAATATAAGCAAGATGAAGTTAGGAAAATCTCTCGGTTCCGAAGATAAATTTATGGACCGCATCCGTGATGATCTGGTTGGAATTCACATATAATATATTATATTACTTAAATTGACTTCAGTGTGATTACCAACTAGACCATCCATCACCTGCAAACGTTGCTGATCAAATAATCGACACTGTAAGAAATAATGTAAAGAAGTTTCCTCGTCTCCGCAGGCACGCAAGGGGGTTGGTTCTACATAATTCTGGTATAAGTGGTGTTTTAAAGCTGAACTGCATGCATAAAACCAGGGCCTCGCACGTTTTTAAAAAACGCCCGCGCCACAGCGCGGGCAGTACCTGAAATAACATGGGACATCCGCCATGTTTTAGTGGGCCTCCAAACATGATAGAGTACCGAAGCATGTAGGTGGCAGCACCTTATTTGTGGCCTGACCATCAACAAGTGATCAACGCTGTGAGTGAATGTACTTGTGGGTCTACATGTCAGAAAGCGAAATACCCAACTGAAAAAGTATTCAAATGAAAAAAGGAATAGCCCGGATCCGGATTCGAACCTCCAAGTTTAGGCTTGGAAGACCGGTGCGTTTTCCACTAGACCAGCGGTCCGCTGTGTTTATTCGAGTCCTTTTTCTCGGCGAAATTATTGCGTATTGGATTCGTCTCCAGGTTTCACAATGGGGTAAATGCCGATGTAGGCCTATTGTCCGTTCATCGAGTATTGATCATATGACCGAGGCTACAGGAAAGGCACAATAGGGCCATGACACGTCAACATTCGGTGACGAGGAATACATGTAGGCCCTACTTGTGAACAAAATTTTCCGCTGTTGGCTACTTTTGACTATCAGGATGTGTATCAGGTGAGCATTCCTTCATATTACTGTTTTCCGTCTTTTTTCATTTCGGCCTCGGTTCTCATGGCATATTTGCTAGGCCTAAATTAGGGTGTTTTTGTTTGTCCCTTAGCTCAGTGTGTGCATGTTCCGGAGGCCTAGTATGGATAGGCGTGG
Organism: Notospermus geniculatus; assembly: GCA_002633025.1. NCBI lineage: Eukaryota > Metazoa > Nemertea > Pilidiophora > Heteronemertea > Lineidae > Notospermus > Notospermus geniculatus. The sequence goes on along the minus strand of NMRB01003398.1, from coordinate 45,824 downwards.
CCCGATAGGTGAAACATCTGGCAAGTGAATGCTGTAGGCTAATTTTTGAGTGTATGATAGTCTGTCAGGCGTAGACGTATAACAAGCTTCTCAATTTGTTTTATTTCAGCTCTTCCGCCATTTCATGCGATGGGCGTGTACTGTCTGTATAGCCTGTACATACCGATGGCCTTACATGGGCTTCTGGTATGTAGGCCTACATGCACATGTACATACAGCGTGACTTCCACTTGTTGATGGTCAGGACGCAAATAAGGTGCTGCCACCTACATGCTTCGGTACTCTATCATGTTTGGAGTCCCACTAAAACATGGCGGATGTCCCAGGTTATTTCGGGTACTGCCCGCGCTGTGGCGCGGGCGTTTTTTTTAAACGTGAGAGGCCCTCGTTTTATGCATGCAGTTCAGCTTTAACGCACTGCAAAAGTTACGCACTTGGCATAATATAATATTAATATTATGTTTACGGTCTTCACAATGAAAATAACTGGGGATTTCGATTCTTGGCATTATTTTGCTCTTGAACATTCTAACAAGACACACTGCGTTGTCGAAATTCACAACATTCCAATCACTTGTGGTCTGCGGAAAGAAGGATTTCTTATGATATTCAATTCGAGACTAAGGAACGCGAAGAGTTAAATCATCTACATTTACTACATAAGCTGGACGAAAACCGTGTATAATTTTATATAACATAATTAGCCTATGAAGCACCCTGTGATCTGCCAGGGTACGAAAACCTGATTCTCTAAGGAGCGTCTGACGTGACGCACCACATGAACGTGTAAGACCAGTTATGATCCGTATTGCTTCATATTGAACATTTTCCAGACGATCAGAAATATACTGTGGGATGTTGTCCCAAACTACGTCTCCGTATTTAACATGTTCAAGGATATGAAGAATACACGTGCAGTACTGTATACGAATATACAGTACTGCAGGTGGATGTTGATAATCCAGCCTTAAAGCCGAACTGGGCATCGGACGTTGACAGCTCAGAATCATATTTCTTTAGGAGTATGTTGTCAAGTTCAAGTTCAAGTTCAAGTAATCATTCTTTAACGTCCGTATCTACAGAACAATCAACATAAGCCACCAGAGCTTTTCGACGGACTAACAAAGTATAAAAACAATGCAATACAAATAGACAATTGATAAAATATGAAGGAAAACAATTTACGAGATTAAAACAATGACATAAGATTAAAGAACACCAGTGTCCAGACTCTTAAAAATTCGATTTTTACACAGCGATCACAAATAGAAAATGGAGACTAGGCTGCTGCTATTGCTAAAGGCATATTGCACATTTGCACCTCTCACCATTCCAAGTTGCTAAGAGTCACTTAAAAGTACTAAAATTATTAATGGACTTTGACCCACATTTTATAAATAGGAGTAGGTAGGATGTTTTAACCTTGTCAAAATATGTCTCTAGGTACCATATAGATATATAGAAAAAATCAGTCAGATTCGACGTCAAATATGGCCGCCAGGGTGCCATCTTGAAAAATGGACTTCGAACCAACACCTCATTAAATAGTGGTAGCTAGGATGCTTTAACCGTGCCTAAATATGTGTCTTGGTACCGTCTACTTATATGCCAAATTTCAGTTCGATGGGACTTCAAGATGGCTGCCAGGCAGCCATCTTGAAAAATTGACTTTGGCCATATCTCATCAGTCATTGTCAGTGTAGTAAATGTTACGATGTTTCAATGTTGTCTACATATCTATGCAAGTATCCTGTACATTCCTGCTAATATTTCAGTCCCAAGGAACGTCACGTGTGGCCACCAGGTGGCCATCTTGAAAAATAGAATTTTTGACATCTGTGACCTAGACAGGAAAGTAGTTTGTTCACAAATACCACTTGTATTCAGAAATTGTACTCCTTCTGGGTGCCATCACCTGAGTTTATGTCATTGACTGATAATACTGATCAGATCATAAAAATACTTCTTCCGACTTGGTGTGTTCAGCTTTATCTTATCTGTACTGATCCTTCAACATTCACCATGAGAGTCACAGTTTCACACTTAACCATGGAGACTTATCACAGAGGTGAGCACAATGGCCCTGGCCATTTCATTTGACATCCTTGTTAAAACTTTCTGTGGCACCAGCGCTTAAGCGTTACTGCTATCCAGACCGTTTTACGCCACCACTAGGCCTACCAATCAAGACCATTTACAGGTCGCTGACGGATGGGATTGTACATTGTACTGGTGAAATGAAACTAGCCTTGGAGGCGGCACTTCTAAACAAGAGGCCTGTGGGCCTTGTGCTCAGCTGACTATGGCCTGCCAAGTCAAGAGGATGAAACAGTGGAAAGAGCGATATGTAGGTGAATCAGACACATTTGGTGGGAAGGGGTTAATGATATCACTTGGCCAAACAATTTGACTTGGGCTGTGGTTTTATCCGTATTGGACTAACAGCACCATTGCAGGTGCTAGTGACGCATTCACTGGACAGACTTCAACCCGTGCAAACCTTAATTCCTTCTTGAGCAGACTATCAACAGGAACACTTTTCAAGGAAGGTTTCATTGGGTGAGGTCAAGTGTTTGGTGTGTTAGGTGTTACAGATTCTGTTACAGAATCTGTTAACAGAACCTGTTAACTTGAGCCCTAAACATGGCACTCAGATTAGCAGGATGTTAACAGCCTGTGAACATGATGTTAACAGGGTGCTAATAGCATGTTAACAGCCTGTTAACACTGGGCCTTTCCCATGGGTTTTCCCTATTTGTACTTCTGCCATCTTGACTGAATCACAGCTCTTGTAGCTGTGTTTTACACAGAAATATGCATCACCTGCATCGTCTGGCCTTTGAATCCTGACTATCAAACTATTAATAAGCAGAATTACTCTCGGAACATGGCCATTCAGGTCCACCAGATGTTGTGAGAGTTCAGCAAATTCCTCAGCTCTTGGAGGATGAAGATGATCAGGGGGTATCACCATGAGAAAGTCAACCACTTCCCGTGTATGGGCAATCACGGTGGACTTGGCTGGCTATCCTCATAGAATAGCCAACCTGCCTGTAGGCCTAATGTCCAGCAGAGGCTAGAAAGTTCAGAAATGTCATCACCGTTTCCTTTGATTTGTGCAGAAGTCTCCTACCCTTGTCATTACGCCAGGCATGAAAGTCATCAGTAAATTCATTTAGCTGCTCTCCAGTTAGTCGAAAATTGACCTCTCTCAGCTCCGAGGAGGTTCTAGCTGCCTCTTGCACATGGTTTGGCTCTCTTTGTATCACCAGAGCTTGCAAAAATGGCTCAAATTGCATGTTTGCAAATCAGCTTGCTGTCTTCTCAAGATTTAGAAAAAACAAGATGGCAGCGACATGTAACAGATCAGAGGCTTGACCTCATGAACCTGTAACAGGAGCTTAACCTCTAGCGGTTAGTGTTTAGGAATATTTCAAAAATCATCAATAAGTGGAAAATACTCCTTTTCCAGGCTGAAATTATTCTGATTGTTGTTCTAAGATATCTGGGAAGGTTTGGTGTAAATCAGCAAAGGAGTTAATTAATTATAAAAGAAAATTGTCTTAACAGATTTGGAGGGCTGAGATTAACTCAACAGTTTCTGTTACACTAACATGAGATGTTAACAGATCTGTTACAGATTCTGTTTGGTTAACAGATTCCTTTGTGTTAACATGGTGTTGACAGGCTGTTTAGCTCGGAGGTCACGTCTTCGATTATCTTGACAGATCTGTTAACAGATCTGTTACGTTAACAGAGTCTGTTGAGTTAACCAGAGACTTGACCTCACCCAATTGTGTCAACTTCCGTACAAGAAGGAATGTAGCGGAATGGGATGGATTGGGAAGGTTCACTGTCGATTTTGGCCGCAATCAGACACATGAAATGTAACGGCGGGGAGGTGGCCATCTTCACAAAAACGTATGGCGAGCGAAACTGCGAAAGATGGAATGAATAACTTTTCTATTCAGCGAAACGTATGGAAGTATTGAAGTATACGTATTGAAGTATACGTAAGAATGTTCGTGCAACTTGCCATTACAATATTAAGGCCCCACCCCTGCGTATTATGATGTGTGTCAAAAATGCATAACATAAAAGTGTTTGGGTTCCGAGATCGTTTAGAATACTGGCAGGGTATTAGGGAGGTTTCGCATACTTACGAACTACGAAAACCGAACACGAAAATCAAATTCGTGTTCGTATTTCGTACCTTGCCAAATTTCGAGTTTCGCCATAAAATACGAAATACGAATGCCCGTGACATGCGCAGTAGCTTTCGTAGAGGGCACTTACTGAGGCCGAATCGGTAGATGTCGTCCTGGGTAACCCTAAAGTTTACCCAGGACCAACCTGGGTAACCCTAAAAGTTACCCAGGACGATCCTGGGTAAACTTTAGGGTACTAAAGTTTACCCAGTTTGAAATTCGCGCGATACAGGTGCCCATGCCTCCACAGCGCCGCTGGCATTTTCCCGCGCTAGTGCATAATAAGTTCATCCCGAACTAGCCACTGCAGTTTGGGGTCACGTTTACCCCTTCAAGCAGTTCGTATTTTCCTTCCACGAATTTAACCAGTTTCTTTTTGATTTCTCGACCTTTAGAGGTGAACTAACCGTCCCTATAAGATGCGATCGAATTCAAATACATCTGCACATTCTCCGCAGCAACACGAGTGACGTTATCAGCTGCCATTTTTGCCGATTTGATGGATTTCGTACTCTGATATATGACTAAGTGCCGTTTTCAAGATCCTCGACTGCAGGTGAAAAAGTGCGCGAATTTCAAACTGGGTAAACTTTAGTACACTAAAGTTTACCCAGGATCGTCCTGGGTAACTTTTAGGGTTACCCAGGTTGGTCCTGGGTAAACTTTAGGGTTACCCAGGACGACATCTACCGATTAGACCTTACTGAGGGCTGTTGGCGTGAACCCGAACAAAAAGCCCCCGTACAGTGGGCAAGAGAATTGCAAACGCCCAGCAAACACCTCAAACGAAGGCTCATAACATGATGGACCCTCATTTGTCTGCGAGCTGTGAGGTGTCAACATCCTCTGGTGAGCACCAAGTGAACACTTTTTTGAAAGGACAAAAAATTGGACCCAGCTGGGAATCGAACCCACGCTCTGTTATCTTTGTTTCGCCGTGGGAGTGTCTCCCATTCAGGCACCGAACTTGTTGGTTGGCTGCCCATGTTTCCTAAGTCGAAGGCGTACGCCTATGACGAACACAAAGCATGGCTCTGTCAGCTGGCTAGTTGGCTGAATGGATAGAGTGGTGGATTGCAAATCAGAAGGTCAGCGGTTCGAATCCCGTCCAGGGCTGTATTTTTTTTCTATGACATGGGCTTACACTGCGCAAAATTGAAGTTGTGAGAGATATGGTTCGGACTTCGCCTCTTCGACGCAAAACCGCCGAAGAATTCACAAAATCCTCCTGAGGAATTTATACCAAGAGCGAAAAACGAAATCTGTTCACATATAAATTGATGACGTCATCTACAAATCGTAGGTGGCAGTGCGCTTTTCGTCTCACCCGCTAGAACTGACCAATTTCCCACATAGGACTAACTGAACCATTGCATTTTCGAAGTGACGAACTGCGAACTTTCCCCGACGAACCTGGGAAGACAAAAATTGATGACATATCACGCAATTCGTGCTCGTTTTTCGTAGTTCGTGAGGATGCGAGACCTCCCTATTGATGGACACCTCCTATAACAATATAGGTCATTGAACCATCTTTTTTGAAGAGGGGGATTTGGCCTAGTGATTAGGGCGTAATGCCCCTTAGTCCTGGCGACTGATGCCTCATGCGAGGGTCCGTGGATTCGAGTCTGGTAGGAAGCAAAGTCTTTCCCCTAAGAAAGCCAATTTCTTTCATATTCATGCATTTTTGACAGGCATTTTTTTAGTACACGCAGGGGTGGGGGTCTTAATATTACAATGGCAAGTTGCACAAACATTCTTCATGTATTTCAACAAAATATTTTTCGCTGAACAGAAAAGTTATTCATTCATTCTTTCCCAGTTTTGCTCGCCATACGTTTTCAGCTCACCGTGGTGAGCTATTACGGTGGTGCAGCGTCCGTCGTTGTCCATTAGCAGGGCACGTTTCGTAACCGCTGGGGCTATTGATCTGAAACTGGGTACATATATACGCCTAGGTCATATGACCTGTGACACCAAGTTTTGGTCCGTCCGATTCGACTCTTAGCTTGGCCACCAGGTGGCGGAAACCAAAAACACAAAAGTGCAATGACTCCTGAACTAATGACTGGGTCATCTCCAAATTTCTATCATAGGTGTATCTAATAAGGATACGTAACATAATATAACGGGTTTTTGATTTTACCTACTTTTCAAGGTTACAGAGGTCAAAGTTCTGCAAAATAATGAACCTGCCGCAGTTTGTCATTATTTTACCGAGCAACTTCATATCTTGCATAAACGTGTACTGAAGGGGTACCTTCAAGAATACCAAGTTTTGGTCTGACTGGCCAAATATGATTGATATAATCTGAAAATAAATGAAGTGCTTATAACTGGGGAGCGGCTTGACCCAGAGTGCTAAAATTTGACACTTGCCTCCCTCTAGATGACCATTACCTGCACGTGAAATACCGGCCTGATTTGACACCCAATATGGTCGCCAGGTGGCGTAATGCGAAAATTATCAAAGTGCTATAACTCCCAAACGACTCAATCCGAAGTGCTCCAATGTGCCATGTGGCCCCTTGTAGATCACCTTTGTGTGCATGTGAAGTTTCGGTCTGATCGGACATCCAATGTGGCCGCCAGGTGGCATAAACCTAAAGTTACCTAAGTCCTACACGGGAATGACTTGATTGAGATTGCTCACAACTATGTAAATATACATGTACTTCTCTCTGTCATTGCACTATTATGTCCAACTCGGTGAGCACATGGTCCATGAACCATTTTGTGAATATGGCCACCTCTCCGCCGTTACATTTCTTTATATGTGTCTGATTGCGGCCAAAATGGACAGGGAATCTCCCCAATCCAGCTCATTCCGCTACATTCCTTCATGGAAGTTGACACAGTGAAACATTCCTTGAAAAGTGTTTGTGTTGATATCTGCTCAAGAAGGAATTAAGGTCTTGCACGGGTTGAAGTCTGTCCAGTGATGTGTCACCAGCACCTGCAATGGTGATCCGGATAAAACCACAGCCCAAGTCGCTCAGAAGGTGAGCCGCAATGAACTCAGATGATACCAGAAGAGGAAGAAATAGATTATTTCACATTCCATAACCGGCAGACAATATTGAAAGTGACCAACATTTTTAGGCCCGGTTGCACCAGTCATACCTAGGTCGACTTTGTTCTCAAGCGAACCTTAAAGTCGTTCAAAACCTCAAATTGTAATGGCAAATCATATAACTCATTTGAGGTCAACCTCAAACTTAACTTTGAGCATAGCTGATGCAACCCGTCTTTGGTCTCAACCTGCCAAGCTGAGAGCAACATGCGACTGGTTTTGTGGTGGAGGGTCACAATGTTTGGCCAAGTGATATCAATAACCCCTTTCCACTCAATGGGTCTGACAGATACGTGTATCTGTCTCGATTCCCAGTCTGATATTAATTCCTTCCCACCCAATGGATCTGAGAAGACATATATCGATTCCCCTGTTTCATCATCTTGACTTGGCAGGCCATAGTCAGCTGAGCGCAAGGCCCATGGGCCTCTTGTTCAGAAGTGCCGTCTCGAAGGCTAGTTTCATTTCACCAGCGCAATCCAATTATTCAGGGACCTGAAAATGGTCTTGATTGATAGGACTAGTGGTGGCGTAAAATGGTCTTGATTGCAGTAATGCTCAAGCGCTGGTGCAACAGAAAGTTTCAACAGGGATGTCAAAAAACGAAGACCCTAAGGCCTGAAAAATTCGGCCATGATTAGTAAACAGATGGCAGAGAATGGCAGATTTTATGAAACACACTGCAGGTTTTACAGAAAAAAACTTTATAGAAATGGTCGATGACTGTTTTACGATTCTCGTCACCTAGCGAAAATTTTACAAAAGTGGGTTTTCAGTTTTACACATCTGGGGAAATGATTTTACGATTCACGTGAAGTGTTTTTACGAAATTCGGCAAAATGCACATTTTTTTATAAAATACAACAACATGTTTTATAAAACGTGAACATTTTACAAACTGCACTTTTTTTACGAAACTATTTGTAACACGCACCACATGAACGTGCAAGACCAGTTATGATCCGTAATGCTTCATATTGAACATTTTCCAGACGATCAGAAATATACTGTGGGATGTTGTCCCAAACTACGTCTCCGTATTCAACATGTTCAAGGATATGAAGAATACACGTGCAGTACTGTATACGAGTATACAGTACTGCAGGTGGATGTTGATAATCCAGCCTTAAAGCCGAACTGGGCATCGGACGTTGACAGCTCAGAATCATATTTCTTTAGGAGTATGTTGTCAAGTTCAAGTTCAAGTTCAAGTAATCATTATTTAACGTCCGTATCTACAGAACAATCAACATAAGCCACCAGAGCTTTTCGACGGACTAACAAAGTATAAAAACAATGCAATAAAAATAGACAATTGATAAAATATGAAGGAAAACAATTTACGAGATTAAAACAATGACATAAGATTAAAGAACACCAGTGTCCAGACTCTTAAAAATTCGATTTTTACACAGCGATCACAAATAGAAAATGGAAACTAGGCTGCTGCTATTGCTAAAGGCATATTGCACATTTGCACCTCTCACCATTCCAAGTTGCTAAGAGTCACTTAAAAGTACTAAAATTATTACATTCACGAATGTGCTGTGGGAGGCCATTCCAAATTTTGGCGGCTTGATATTCAAAGCTGTTTTTACCGTATTTCATTTTACTAAATCTCGGGTACATGTATTTCCAATAAATTTCTATATCGGAACCCATAGGTGGTATCTTTCTGCTTGATCAAAGATTGTACATATTCAGGCCGTACGCCATTTTAATAATATTTTATAAACTTCAGCAGCCATGAGTCTCACCCGTTGAAGGTGAAGAGAAACTCTCTTATCCTTCTCCAGGAGAGCCTTATAGTTGCTGGAAAAGTCACGATACACATAACGCAATGCACGATTTAGTTTCCCAGCTTTTTCTCATTGGTCTTACTACAGAAATGTCAAATGAGTGGACAATAATTAAAAGTAGACATAATAAATGCGTTGTAAACTGCCTGTCTACACTCTAATGTCAAATTGTGGCTAGTTCTTTTAAGAGCATTTTTTTGCCGTGCGGCTTTGGCACATAATTTTGAGATGTGGAATACATGTAGGCTAGTAAATCTGGAGCAAAATTGGGGGTAACCCACCACTAATTGCAATAAAATTTAAACCACTTGTATTCGGCTTGTACATGTCTTGGAAATGACATATCAAAAGTCCCACTTAATCCCAGCATTGGAACATCTTGAATTTTCGCCTTAAAGAGTGGAGTCAAAATATAACCTGTGATACCTCAAATCTGACAAAACTTCGTCAGTTTTCACTCTACACACCTAAAATTATCCTCCATTCCCATGTTTNTAACAAAGTATAAAAACAATGCAATACAAATAGACAATTGATAAAATATGAAGGAAAACAATTTACGAGATTAAAACAATGACATAAGATTAAAGAACACCAGTGTCCAGACTCTTAAAAATTCGATTTTTACACAGCGATCACAAATAGAAAATGGAGACTAGGCTGCTGCTATTGCTAAAGGCATATTGCACATTTGCACCTCTCACCATTCCAAGTTGCTAAGAGTCACTTAAAAGTACTAAAATTATTACATTCACGAATGTGCTGTGGGAGGCCATTCCAAATTTTGGCGGCTTGATATTCAAAGCTGTTTTTACCGTATTTCATTTTACTAAATCTCGGGTACATGTATTTCCAATAAATTTCTATATCGGAACCCATAGGTGGTATCTTTCTGCTTGATCAAAGATTGTACATATTCAGGCCGTACGCCATTTTAATAATATTTTATAAACTTCAGCAGCCATGAGTCTCACCCGTTGAAGGTGAAGAGAAACTCTCTTATCCTTCTCCAGGAGAGCCTTATAGTTGCTGGAGAAGTCACGATACACATAACATGCATAACGCAATGCACGATTTAGTTTTCCAGCTTTTTCTCATTGGTCTTACTACAGAAATGTCAAACGAGTGGACAATAATTAAAAGTAGACATAATAAATGCGTTGTAAACTGCCTGTCTACACTCTAATGTCAAATTGTGGCTAGTTCTTTTAAGAGCATTGTATTGCCGTGCGGCTTTGGCACATAATTTTGAGATGTGGAAGTCAAAGTTTAGTTTCATATCAAAATCCACACCCAAAAGTTTTACATTTTCAGTGCATTTTATAATGGCATCCTTGATTTTGAACACAGGCAGCTGGTCATCCGCATTTTTCCCAACAAGTATTGCTTGCATACCGTTTTCTGCAAACCAATCCATCAGCACCGCGGCCTCGCACTCAAGGGTGCTCTTCCAGTGTTCCGCATCGTGATGTGCATAGGTTAAAGTGTTGTCATTAGCGAAGTTTGCCAGGCTACACTTTGATACGAAATAAAAAATGTCATTTGGAAAAAACAGGGGGCCCAACACGGATGCTTGGGGACACCCTTCATCAGAGTTTCAAAAGAACTTTTGTTTGTACATCATGTACTATCAAGCTGTACACGCTGCTTTCGATCGGATATGTAATCACGCAGCAGACTTACTGCACAGTCATCCAGGCCATAAGCTGCAAGCTTTTCAGTTATCAGTTTGTGAGGGAGGCAATCAGAGGCCTTTGATAGGTCCATTAAAACGGCACCCACATTCTGATTTCTGTCTAGTGCTCTACGCCAATCCGCACAAACTGACAACAACACCGACTCACTGCTGTAGCCCGGTGTATAGGCTGACAAACGAGGATCAAAAATACTACTAAAGAAATGTTTTAATTGATCAGAAATTACAATTTCACACACTTTAGATCATGTTGTGAGAACAGATACAGGCCTGTACATTGTCTTGTCGAGTTTATCTTTTCTCTTATGAATAGGAGTGACGCGGGCAATCTTCATGTCATCAGGAAATTTCCCGGTCATAGAGAACGATTTATGATTGCAGTAAACGATTCCCAGTAGACGGGTTCAATTATTTTCAATATTTTACGTGAAATTCCATCTACACCAGTTGCTTTCTTCTTTGAATGGCATTTCATAGGCGAAATGAAGAAATAGTAATATAGAAATAAAACTTCCGGAAATACGCTCTATGTGCAACTTTTATTGTGGATTACATTTCGCGTCTTCAGGTGAAATGGGCAAAAATGGGCAAAATGTCAGCGATTTTACGGATGATGATTTTTGTCAATAGTTTTTCCCATATTAGGGCCGTTTAGACGACAAGCCAAAAAAACACATACAGATTCAATCCGATTGGATCCAATCGACCCGTGTCGGGTCTCATTTGCGTTTAGACAAAAAGGGCCAAAAGGCTTGGCATGGGGTTCCTTCCCCCCCCCTCTTTTCCCCTTAGTAGGCCCTTTTCTCTGGAGGACAGGGGTCCTCTAGGCCTTTGTCTTCCATTGCTCTTCTCCTGTTTTGTCGTTGGTCAGTGGTTTGCAACCCCCTTTTTTTCCCTCTTTCCCTCTGGGGTCCTCTTTCTAGGCCTTTGTCTTCCATTGCCCTTTTCTAATTTTTCGTTGGTCAGTGGTTTGCAGTTGCCATTCACCTAGGCTTCCTTTCTTTTTCATCTTTTACGCCATTCTTTACTGTTGTCTTTGGCAGCCTCTTTGTTTCTTATTACCTTGCCCTTCATTTCTTTTTTATATGTCTATTTTGTTATCATCTTTTCATACATTTTCTTAATATAAATTACCCTTACTTTAAGCTATAATTTATAAAACCCCTTTCCTTTCAGCCTAGTCAAGCCTTACATTCACTATTGCATTCACTGTTAGGTTCAGCAACCAATTTTGGGGGCTTGGACTCTTTTCATTCCTTAATTGCTGACATGTCCTGTTTGGGTTGGATACTTCAGATCTACATTTGGGTTTCAGCTCAGTCTTTTCTAAAGTTTCAGATTGTAAAGTTCCAGCCTGAAGAAGACCCCGGTTGGGGTCAAAAATTTGCTAAACATTCTGGAAATTGACTTTATATACATGTACTTTATTCTTATGGCATAATGATATTGTGCCCGAGTATGTCTCCTTATATCAGCTACCATGCATTGTGCGGCTTCCCATTTTCCTTCCAGGTTCGGTGCCAGAACATCGCACTTCTTTTACATTCCTGAACATTTTCGTTCCACCCAGCCTTACCCCCTGTTTTGCCCAATTTCGGCCTTATCGCAAGCTGATATTAAATCGTCATAAAACTTCTCAAGTTCCTTGTTATGCAAATTGCAAGAGAGGTCTCGACAGGTAATAGCCGCATGAGGGATAGGAACGTTGTCTAAAAAGATGTCTAGATTAACTGATAACTGGCTATCTCAGCCTCTGTCGCCCTATCCCAGTCTACCACATTTTCTTCAGCCTGCCTGTCGTTTCCTCTCTGGCAATCAGCACACAGTTCACTAGTAGAGGGTAGATACAAGGATACGTGGACATGGGAGTGATCAGAGGTATTGCACATAATGAACTTGGTACTCACTAATGAATTCTATCACATTTTCAGACACAATAAAATGGTCAAGAGTGGACCGCACACCGGTAATCTTACTTTCGTACGTGTAGTCCACATCGGCTATTTCAGTGAACAAACCACAAGCTAGAGTTTCTGCCTGAATGAACCTAGATAATTCGATAGTATGGCTGGAGTTTACTCTCGAAAAATCTGTTTTGAAATCACCTCCCAACACCAAATATCCAGCACCAACCCTATCTGCTAAGCGGGATATTTCGCCTAACACCTCCCGATAGGTACCGATGTTCTCTGCACTATCCGTGGGCATATACACATTTACCAAAAGGACATCATAATTAGTGTCCAAGATACAGAATAGCACAAAATTGACACACAAAATGATAATAAGCAAAAAGTCAATCTCCAGAATTCACGAATTTTCGACCCCAACCGGGGTCTTTTTCAAGTGGAACTTTACAATCTGAAACTCTAGAAAAGACTGAGCTGAAACCCGAATGTAGAACTAACACCTGTGTAGACAGGATGAGTGAGCAATTAAGGAAAGAATAGTGTCCAAGCCCACGGATGGTTGCTGGACCTAATTAAGAGAGTGGATGTAATTAAGGTCGATCTATACCCATTGCGTGGCGCCGGACTGCCCAACTTAAATTCGTGATAATTCATTGATAACAATGATTACAAAAACATTTCTGGTACGTTACGTTACGTATGAAGTATCTAAGTGAACTTTCACCCTAAATAACTTGATCCTATTTCCGGATTGCCCACAAAAATGACTTTGTTGGAAAGGCCGAAACAATTTCCTTGAGCAATTTTACGTCAACATGCTATGTCGCATCGAAGCAAACTCTGTTGAAAAAGACGCAGCCATACCTAGCGCATGTCGGTATAACCGCAGATTTTTTAAAAATATGTTAATTATGCTTACAATTAACAAAGTTTAGCTTTTACTCCACATAATTTTCTTTGTTTCGTGAATTTCGCGGACATCTACTTCAAAAACCCAGAATCGGCTGTTATACGGACAAGCTCCATTTGGTGAACAACATATTTCCATTTTCAAAGTTTGAAAAATGTTTACAAAAGTGGGAGAAAAACTGCTCGAAAGTTTGAAACTTTATTCTTCACGTGGGTTTGTTTACTATTTGCAACACACGTTCACTATAGTGCATTTCCAAATGTTATGTGGGCAAATCAGCGGACCATTGAATGCCAAGGCCTATAATTGACTGACAACAATAACATCTATTTCAGCGCTAACGCGGCCTAAAATTGGCGAACAGAGTAGAGGCAATTATTATTCATGATGATTCATTCAGTTTCACACCAGTGGGTCGCTTGGAATACGCTTGTCTTGGGGAAAACCCAATGACTATAGATCGACCTTAAGGAAAGAAAAGTGTCCAAGCCCCACGGCTGGTAGCTGGACCTAATAAAGAGAGTGGATGTAATTAAGGAAAAACTGATTTAGCTGAAAGAAAAGAGTTTAATAAATATGACATGTGTAATACATAACAAGCACAAAACGAAAAGATGCACAAAGTAAAAGAATATAAAGGAAGTCAACTTCCAGATTTGTAGGAAAAAACCAGGATGGATAATGCAAATCACTGAGCAATGAGAAGAAAAGGGCGAGGAGGGATAGAGCACGGGGGGGGGGGGGG
>NMRB01003398.1:19609-31398 GCA_002633025.1 Notospermus geniculatus | reverse complement strand
CCCCCCCCCGTAGGCTAAATCCTGGACCCGCCCCTGTCTCCCACAGAGTAGTTCATTACCAGTCATTCCAGAAACATCATGAATATTACACACGACGCCATGATCATTAAATTTGATCATCAAAATACCAGTGTTCCTGTATAAAAACAAAATCGTACTCTTTTAGAATGTCAGCGATATACTCAACACGGCCTGCCCTAAGCCCATTGCTGTTGTACGTTGCATACGTGACTGTCATCACCCACACCAAAAACACTCCAAAATGCATGTAATATAATAACCGAAGTCGTCCTCCAGAAATTTAGCAAAGTTTCGGGTCTTCTTCAGGCTGGCACTTTCAAGTCGAGCTACCAGAGGTATATATAAGATACATGCACAAAATGCATGCAAGATGTTATGCTGCTTTGTTCAAACCGGCCTCATCCCTCGACTCCGAAGGGGCACTTGATCTGGGTAGGACATTCTCAACATTTTCACCCTCCCTTTTCGCAGGGATGAATTTTCTGACCCCTACTCCCTTTGGCCAGAGGAATTCATTGTTGAAGTCGTTCAAAAAATAGAGCACAGAAGGCGACACACAAAATGATATAATAACAGGAGTCGGCCTCCAGAAAATTTCGCAAATTTTCGACCCCAACTGGGGTCTTCTTCAGGCTGGCACTTTCGAGTCGAGCTACCAGAATTGTAATGACAAAGAAGTGTAATGACCAGGGGCCGTATTCAAAAATGGTGTTTAAGACTTACACGCGTGTAACTTCGTCAAATGCATGGCGGAAGTGTGTGCATTTAGTGAAGTTACACGCGTCTAAGTCTTAATCGCGCAATGATCACCCTTTTTCAATATGGCCCCAGAAGTGTAATGAAGTCGTTCACACGGTTTTTGGCCTAATGATTTTGACTGATAACATCCTTGATATCTCGCTAACTACTAAACATAATTTCATGAAACAAACAGCAAAATGCAGTTCTGTCTGAATGCTGTACAAAGCGGGAAAAGAGTGAGAAAATTTATTTTTGTGGTGTACCTGGGAGTTTAAGCTGTTTTATGAATATCTCCCGGCCCTGTGCTGTACATTTACTTTTGTCGGTAGGTACTGTGCATAAAAGTTTCCTAAAAGGTTTCAAAGCATGTTCGTCCTTTCAGGACATCATTTAATGTAGTGTGGCATAATGGAGCCATTTGTTTTTCTGATGCATGCACAAATTATGGGTAGTATCGATTCTATGAACCATCCTATTCTGCCCTAAGAAGACAGTTACTCCAGGATCTTACTCACATAATCGCCCCAGGCATCCACCACTCCCTATTGTTACCTACATCCAATAGAGAAACAAACGACTTTTTAGAAATATTAATGTACGGTTCAGAAAACTTAACAACAGATAATTTTCAAAGCGGTTCAAAAATTATTGTTAAACAGTAGAAGATTCAACTTCTGATTCCCCAATTTTAAATTAAGTGGTGGATGCCTGGGATTTCATACTACACCACACATTGTAGTATATTACTACACCATACGCTTTTCATATTCTGTCATTCTGTTATTTAGTTTTAATTCTTTGTATTCATTTTAAATACTCTCTTATTTGTATGTACTTTGGTTTTGAGGAGATCCGACTAGTGGTCTTAGTGACTGTTTGGATCTCCTCGTTAAAAATAAATGAGTTTAAATAAAAAATATGGACTGAGTCCAAATGGACTGAGTAACGTGGATCGAGTGCCAGAATGTGAAAAATGCAAGAAACAAGCCGTTTTGTAGGTAATATGAAAGTACACTGCTTAGGTACTGATAAGACTGGTACTCCCCTCATTTTTCTCAGGCAAAAGAATAAACAGAAAAAAGCGAGTTTAGTGGGTTGACGTTCCACTTCTTCTGCATTTTAGAATCAACACTGTTGGATATCGGTATTTCCAGGAAATTTCGTGGGGACGAGGTAGCCCCAATTCGAGTGCATGTACTGTCTGCATGCACGGCCTGTTTCACGTGTGTGTAGGAGCAACCTTTCGAACGAGGTGGCAAAATTCCCAGCATCGCATTCCTTGAATCGTTACCTCGAAAGGCGTGCCACATGACGTGACGTCGTCATGTTTTGTTACTACATGTACATGTATTTATAGACTGGGTACGGAGCGCTATTGGGTTGATGTAACTTGGGGATTTCAGGTCGGCTTAGCCAAGAACAAAATGTAATAGTTTTGTTTTTCTTAACTCTTTTCACGTTCTACATATTAAAGATAACCATTTCTCGCCAATTTATCTTTTTCTCACCAATTTATCTTTTTTTGGCACTCAGTCCATTTGGACTCCGTGTACCCAAATTAAGAGAGGGATTTGTTCACAGTGTTCATTAATGGCCAATACACACGATACTACAAAATTGGACAACAAAAATTGGACCAACAAATTTGATCGTGTATGACGGGGAAATTGGATGGAATGAATTCCATCCAACATGATTTTGCAGAATAGGTTCCGTCCTATTTTTGTTTGACCAAACTTGGAAATTTGATCGTGTGTGGCGGAGCAGGTTTTTTGTTGCTACCCTGTCATGCTCAGCGCATTCTCTGCTAGTTTTTAGTAGCCCTTCTATTATTGTCAGCGGGGATTGAATTTTATGACACCATCCTGTATACCTGGCAGCCATTTTTGTAAGAATGTTTGATGAATCCAAGATACAGAATAGCACAAAACTGACACACAAAATGATAATAAGCAAAACGTCAATCTCCAGAATTCTGGAGATTGACTTTTTGCTTATTATCAATGTTTGATGAATAATGGCCTTTACACACGATCCAATTTTTCATCCAATTTTTTGGAAATTCAGATTCCGGGCCTATTTGGGCCTCAGTGTATAAACCCGCATGTAGGCCTTTATTGAGCATATTCAGAAAATTGGATAAAAAATTGGATCGTGTGTGGCGGGGGCCAAATTGGATCAAACATGTTTGAGGAAAAAGTTGGACCAACACGTTGTATCGTGTGTACAGGCCATTAGTGCAATACATTATGCACTAGCGCATAATTCCAATTTGTCGTCAGCTAGGTAGAGTGGGCATATATTTTCGTATTGGTTCATGGAGTGGTCTAGGCATTCCTGATGATCTCCCTAAAACGTCCCCGAGTGAGCCACGTGAAAATAACAGCTAGATAATGCTTTCGTAGTACATTCGTAGTGCACTGCAATGCGTGTACGGACTACGCAGACACTAGTTCTCTATTGAACCTATAGTTTCATGACAACAAACTATCAGAATCCTAACCTTTTCGGATTCTATGTCATTTCAGATAAGTGTACTTGCCGGTCAATCAGTACCACAGACGGACAATGAAACTATTCACACCATATTTGAAGACTTGTCAAGAAAGAACCCAGATAAGCCTGTTATCGTCCATGGAGACTCCACGCTGACACTGAAGCAAGTGAACGACAAAGCCAACGCCATTGCCAGGGGGTTGCAGCATCTCATGAAGGAGTATTCCCTCGACGAGCTGATGCGTAAAGATAGGCTTGTGTGCCTCCTGATGTCGCCTAGTGCCGACCGAATCATCACCATCCTTGCTTTATTTAAGTTACGCCTCGCTTACCTGCCGTTGGAGACCGTCATACCCGCTGCAAGAATCAAGTACATTGTACGTGAGACGAAGCCGCTTTGTTTGATCTCCTCTAAAGATTTGTTTGATCACTTGAACAAAACTGACTTCCAGGTAGAAGGAGTCCGCAGTTTTGTATTTGAGACCATAGCTGAAGAAGCCACTGATTTGTCGGGGGAGAACCTCAACGTAACCGGGGAGCAAGGCGGGACAAACCTCAGTGCTCGTTTGGCAATTGTGATGTATACATCAGGTAGTACCGGTGTCCCAAAAGGTGTTCGTCTCACACATAGAAACATTCTCAACAGGCTCAAGTGGCAGTGGCGGGAGTTTCCCTACGAAGAACACGAATTCTGCATTGCTAAAAAGTCATTAGTGTTCGTGGACTCTGTAACTGAACTTTGGGGTCCACTACTGAAAGCCGTGCCAATCGTTGTCGTGTCGCAGTTTCTCTGGCTTAATCCGGGGGCGTTGATCGAAACCTTAGAGAAGTATAAAGTGACTAGGATAGGCCTGGTTCAATCTCTGCTACGGAATATGCTGGTATACCTCAACACGGTTAAGGATTACGGAAAGTTGTCCAAGCTAACGTATGTGGTTTGTAGTGGAGAAACCCTGCCTGTAGAACTTGCCAACGAGTTTTTTAGGTATTTTAACGATGGACGCCACGTGCTTGCAAATTACTACGGCAGTACCGAAACAACTGGTGATGTCACATTCGAAATATTCCGCAATAAGGATGACGTTGTGAGCAAAACCTTCAAAGACAATTTGTCAATCGGAAAGATGGTGGACAATTGCGAAGCGTACATTGTAGATGAAGAAATGCATCCCGTACCGCTCGGTGAAATGGGTGAATTGGTGGTTGGTGGTCTGAATATTGCCGACGGATACATCGATGTGAAGAACATGACGAACTTTCTTCCCAATTCTTTCGGCAAAACCAAGGATAGGTACATGTTGAAAACTGGTGATTACGCTCGCATGATTGACGGGAGGATCTACTACGAGGGGCGGAAAGGATCCCGGGTCAAAGTTAGGGGGCAATGGTTTGATACATCGGAAATAGCAAAAACGCTACTTGGACATCTCTTCACGGACCAGGCAGTCGTACTTGCGCACACGAACAAGGCAGGAGATCAAACTTTAGTTGCTTTCTACACCAGCAAAGGGGGTCAGGAGCTCAATTCCGAACTCGAAATGTTCTGTCGCGAATCGCTGCCTCCATATATGATACCAAGGTTCCTCCACTTAGACGCGATTCCACTGCTCCCAGCCACGGGAAAGATTGATAGGCAAAAGTTGAAGATGTTGTTCCAAGATTCGCTGCGTGCGACTGGCGACTCGACCTTTGGGGATGAAATGACTGGAAAGATCATTGGCATTGTTGCGAATGAGTTAGGGCTTCATCCTTCCCGCATCGAACTTTCGCAGAATTTTTTTCAGATGGGAGGTAATACCGCGAATGCTATCAAAACACTGGCGAAGTTGTCAGATGCTGGTATAAAAATCGACATCGGAGATTTCCTTTCCGCAGTGTCTATGCAGGAGTTAGTCGATCGCGCCAAGTCTGCTACAACCTTGGTCCAAGATCCGTTGAAAGTATTGGAAGACAAATATGAAACTGTCCTCATCGGACCAGACTTTCCTGACATGAAGCCTGTTGCCGATTTGTTGGCTAAAACCTTCGCAGAAAAGGAGGTTTTGTACACCACCAACGGATCAAACTATGAGGGAATGATAACGGTAACAAAGAGATCTCTTGGGCCGTTTCAGAAATCGGGGGCTTCATTTCTCGTTTATACCAGGGAAATACCTCGCCAGATGATCGGCGTAAGTATTTCTGCCAGCGAACAGGACATGCCGGAACTCTACTCCGTATATGAAGACCTGCGTGCACAATTGGTGGAAGCTGCTTTGCAAGCTACAAAGGTAAGTAGCTGTACATGCTTCCTTACTTTGTGGATTAAAAATGCATTGGTTCAGAATTTGAAAAAGGTCCATTCAGACATAGCGCAGTAAGTCTTTGCGCGCGGAAAACCGAATGTCGTTCATACATGGTGCGGAAATTCACGCGAAAAGTAGGGCGAAAGTTTTGGTGACTTGCTTCGGTCATTTGTCTGCGTACCTATAAGTAAAATGGATGTGCATTAGGCCGATGTCGTCATCAGAAAGTGAAGGGAAGTACGTCTTGGCAAGAAGACGCAAAAAGAGAAAAAAACGGTATTTTCGTGCACGAGATTTTCCAAAGAAGATAAGATTATTACTATTATTACATGTATTATTATTATACAATATATTTGAGTGCCCTTTTCATGTTAAAAACATGCTCAAAGGCACTTTACAAGGTGTAGTGATAAATTGATAGTACAAGAGAGAAAATACTAAAAGAACAGTGATATAACATTGATAAAAAGATTAATTTTCGACCCCAGCCGGGGTCTTCTTCAGGCTGGCACTTTCAAGTCGAGCTACCAGAAGTGCAAGGATAAATAAATACAGTGAGTGATATAGACATTCCGTGGTCCTAAAACATTATGCATAAGTCTGTCTATAAAAATACGTTTTAAGCTCTTTCCTAAACTGACTGAGGGTGTTGAGTGAACTGACTGAGGGTGTTGAGTGAACGTAAGGAAAGTGGAAATTAAGTGTTCCATAGTTTTGGTCCTGCTACATAAAATGACCGATCTCCTGCCTTGGTCTTACTCATGCCAAAAGGGTGAATGTCGTCCTGGGTAACCCTAAAGAGTACCCAGGTCCAACCTGGGTATCCCTAAATGGCACCCAGGTACGTACTGGGTACCCTTTAGGAACCTAAAGGATACCCAGTTTAAAATTCTCGCCTGGTGAGATACCTGGAATCCAGGTCGAATATGGTACGTGCCGATTGCCAAATCACCATTCTTCAATTTCAAACTGGGTATCCTTTAGGTTCCTAAAGGGTACTCAGTACGTACCTGGGTGCCATTTAGAGATACCCAGGTTCGACCTGGGTACCCTTTAGGGGTACCCAGGACGACATTCACCCTTTTGGCCTTACTCATCGGCACAACGAGCTTATTCTAATCAATGGAACGCAGTGATCTAGTAGGCCTGTAAGGTACAAGCATGTCGCTGACATATGACGGTGACATGTTGTGGAGGGCACTAAATACATGATGCAGGACTTTAAAATCAACTCGGCACTGAATTGGAAGCCAGTGGAGATCAGCAAGTACTGGTGTAATGTGTCATTTCGCTTTGTCCGTGTTATGATACGAGCCGCAGAGTTTCGGATTCGTTGCAGTCTCTGAGTTTGGCACTGAGGAACACCGGTGAGAAGAGCATTGCAATAATCGAGACGGGAGGTCACAAGACCATTGACAAGGGACTTGGTGGCAAAGTCCGTGAGGCAACGCCTCAGCCGTCCGATTCTTCTCAGATGGAAATAACGTAACTTGGTGATACTGCTCACCTGATTTTGAAGAGTCAAGTTCTCACGAAATATTACACCAAGGTTGCGCACCGACTTGCTGGGCTTCACAGAGATACCACCAATACACAGACTAGCATCACCACCATTCCTACAGTTCTTGGCACCAAAGAAAATCACCTCTGTCTTGTCAGTATTCAGTTTTAAATGATTCACATTCATCCATTTGTGAATATCAACAAGGCAGGCCTGAAGCTTAGCGATAGCATTTTGACAACCAAGTGAGTCACGCTTCCTAAAGAAGCGTAAAAATGATAATCTAGGTGATGACTTCTGATGAGGTCACCCAGGGGTTTGGTGTACATTATGTATGTATACATAATGTATGTATACATCTTTGGGCCAAGGACCGCCCACTTGGGGACGCCAAAGGGTAGCGGAAAATCTTATAATCTTTCCGGGATTTGTCGTACAGGATTGGAATTTATTGATTTCCGAAACAATCTCTTTAGTTCTGTCTGGCATTTTCACCTTCGGATCCTCCTTTAAGGGCCTGTCACACTAAAGTCGTTCTCAAAACTAAAAAAATCGTAAAACGGGCTAGAACGTGTAACCATTGGAAAAATAATGCCTCGATGTTCTGGAGCACCACTCCCGTCCATGAAGTTCGTAAAAAGACAGTAAAAACATGCCACTACGTCCAATCCGTTGGCAGACAGTTTGAGCCCGTTCGGCAAAATTTTCAAGAACGTACTGTGAACAAGCTCAGTATGATTGGGGCATTAACTGAAAATACGAAATGCCTCAACCATTGTTAATTCGAATTCTGGAACACTATTCCACGCAGTGATAACAATTCCGAGTAACATTTCCCGGAAAACAGTCTGCCGGGAAAGCTGAAATTGTCTCAACACAATGCATTGCGGGAAAAAGTCGTGGGTCCACGTTTTCAAAAAAATCAAAAAATCGCTCTGGGAGCAATCACCGCCGAAAGACGCGCAGAAGTTCGCGCGGCCGCTTCTTTTCGTCGCGTTTGCGTTCTTTTTGTGTCTGAACGGTCTAATGGAAATTCATATTGAGCAATCGTTCGCAAAATTTCGCGCGACTTTCCGCGCAATGTCAGAAGGACCTTTAATGTCCATTCAGACATAGGGCGGAAAGAAGCGCTGCAATTCCGCGCCGAATTTAGCGAGTCTTTGCGCGCAGAAAACCACGCGAATAGTCGTTCATAATGGTGCGGAAAGTACGGAGAAAGTTTTGGTTTAAAGACAGACGCGGGCCTTGCTTCGGTCATTTGTCTACGTCCCTCCAAGTAAAATGGATGTGCATTAGGCCGATGTCGTCATCGCAAAGTGAAGGGGCTGTACATGTACTCGAGCTAAATGTCTTAGCAAGAAGATGCGAAAAAAGAGAGAAAAAACGTGTTTTCGTGCACAAGATTTTCCAAAGGAGATATAATCTTTAATCGGGGCCGGATCCAGGACTGACAGAAAGGGGGGGGGGCGAAGCTTGACGCCGCTTGACGGAGGTGGTGAGCACCGAAAGTGCAAAGGCCAAACGGGGGGGGGGGGTCTGGACATCCCCAGTAAAAATTTGACAATTTGAGCTTTTTTTGAGGGTATTTTCCTGGCATCTGAGAGCAAAATACTTGAATTTTTATGTGATTAAATTGTTCTTGCTAAAAAAGAGGCCCATGGGCCTTGCGATCAGCTGACTATGACCTGCCAACTCAAGAGTTGAAACACGGGAACGAGATACAACTTCGTATACTGCGCCTTTTTAATGTTTATCAAGCAAATATTAGCGTTCCTCGTGAAAATGAGTGGAAAAGGGTTAATGTCACTTCGTGAATCGAAAAGATATGTTATCAGACCAGTTGGACAGGAAGGGGTTAATATCTCTTGCTGAATCGAGATAGATATCATATTTCACCCATTGGGTGGGAAGGGGTTAATACCACTTCGTGAATCGCGATGAATAGGCCTACATGTTGTATGATACCGGTACCCATTTGGTGGGAAGGGGTTAATATCGCTTGGTGAATCGAGACAGATGTCGTATTACACCCGTTGGGTGGAAAGGGGTTAATACCACTTCGCTAATCACGATAGATATGCGTACATGTTGTATCAGACCCATTTGGTGGGAAGGGGTTAATGGTGAATCCAGACAGAAGTCGTATTATACCCATTGGGTGAGAAGGTTTCACTTGGTGAATCGAGATAGATAGCCTACATGTTGTATCATATCAGTCCCATTTGGTAGGAAGGGGTTAATATATCACTTATGAATCGAGATGATATCGTATTAGACCTGTTGGGTGAGGAGGGGTTAAATATCCAGATTATAGGTCTGCGATTCTTGGCGAGTCGAGATAGAGATATCTTTTGACACCCAGTAGATGGTAAGGGGTTAATAGATGGAAGCCAGTCCATACTAATGGTGGATGATGTGAGCAAAGCGCATGGTTAATTGATCTGGAATTTCCCGTAGTATACCATATACATGTAGTAGTTTACCGTTGAATGGAACATGTAATTTTTGACAGTCAGTCTCTGGCAATTCAGCATTAACTTCCTTGAGGAAGGATAAGCCACGGCCGGGACCGAATTGGTGTAATCTCGGTTACCATGAATCTGTGTAATGAGACCAGCAAACATTCAGCCTGTAGCAACGCGATCTCCCACGGTGTAGTTGTGAGTAGTGTCATCAACCTAGCGGATGATTAGCCTACACCAAGAATTCCCTATCCCTCCGTCGTTGATAGCCCCATAATTCCCCCAACACAACAGGAAACGTCTCAGTCGAACTGGCGCGGGAAATTCAAATAGTGCTGTTTTTTCTTTTGTCAGCTAGCGCCCCCTGGTGGAAAAATTCTGAACAAGTGACCCCCACGGGAGATGAAGGAGAAATTAAGCTACATATCACCTTGATTTCAGTTTGATATACTGCTTCTGGGCCGAGTTATTGGGGTTTTTCATTTTACGGAAAATGCCCCCCTGGAGGGCCTGATATACGTCAAATCGCGCTAATTTTTTGTTTCCTAGGAGAGTTCACCAAGGGCTACCTTCAGATGCAATTTGGAGTCTCTAGCTGTTACGGTTACAAAACGTCGGGCATAGTTAGACAGATGGAGTGACGGACTGCAGGACTGACAAACTGACGCCACTGAATAGCTATTTGACTACCGCTGACCTTTGGTCAGCTGAGCTAAAAAAATCACTGTTCTGCCATAAATAGGGGGCGTATGCCTCCACGACCCCTGGATCCGACCCTGTTAATCTTTCCTGGATTTGTCATACAGGATTAGATTTTTCTCTCCAAACAGTTTTGTCTCGTATTTTGACCTTTATAGGCTCGAACTTGAACAGAAAATACGAAATGCCTATTCCAGCAAATAACAATTCCGAGTAACAATTCCCGGAAAACGGTCTGCCGGGAAAGCTGAAATCGGTCCCAACACAATACACTGTGGTGAGAAAAAGTCGCGCGTACTTCTTCCAAAAAATCGCTTCGAAGAGCAATCACCGCGGAAAGACACGCGGAAGTTCGCGCGTCCGTTTTGTTTGGTCGCGTTCGCTTTGTGTCTGAACTGTCTAATGGAAATATTTTATATTGTATGTTTTATATTTATTATAAAGATAGGTGCCGTCGTGCCTAATGGAAATTCATATTGAACAATCGTTTGCGAACATCGGCGCGAAATTCTGTCAGTCTTTCTGCGCATTCTCAACTGGCCTTTCCATTTGTTAGAAACGGTTTTTTCGTAGCGCCCTGCTCTCCTGGCGCATGCCCTTCTTACATATTCATGTGATAATGAAGTGTTTTCGTCATCGATTTCACCACTTGGCCACTCCTGTCTGATAGGCTGCTACGATCAGGAAGCGTGGATCCATAATTATCCACCATCACTCACTAAAGTGGGGCCTTTGTCGACTGAAGGCCGGATTTTGTTGAAATGATCGTGCAGCTCAACGTTAGACATGATTAGGCCAAATAAAGTTTTTGAATAGCATACAGGTGTGAAAGGAAAATACGGCCGGGGAATGCAAGTCCCGTAGGACTCTAACTCCTGGGAATGCTAGTCCTAGGGTTTGTAGCCCTAGGAATGCTTGTCCTAGAACAGGCATTCCTAGGAAAAGGTGTCCTGCGGACTTGGGAAACTTAGGATTTGAAGTCCTACCCACAGGAAAACATGCCTTACTGGGACATATTCCCACAGTTAAGAAATAGAAGTCCCAGTTACTGAGCATAACTACCTAAATTTCTGTATCAAAAATGGCTTTATTATGCAATATGTACAGTACCGGTACTTTACATTCTGGGCTGTTTTTGTTTCTTATTTGGCTCGTTCCACAGTTTTAAATTGCACCCACTGATAGCCGACTTGAGATGTTGTCGTTCCTCGGTTTCCAGAAGATAGACACCACGTTTCGCCTTGCCTCTGATCATATACGGACCCAACCCACCATGGCATGGTGTCCATCTGGAAGTACAGAAATAAAAGGTTAAAGCTGTTTAAATATGGCAAATGACTTACGTTTTGGACTATATCTATATTATTTTTATTACCGGCGTCGTAACCCTGTTGGATTTTTGCCGGAGGTATGGAGTCCACGACAGGCTACTGTCCACCTGTGTGGGGTCTTTTACTTGCCCTGGCATAGACACTCAGGTACAAGGGACCACGGCTTTTAGTCCCATCCGACGGACCCTGCATTAATGTTTCACAACTTTTTGTACATGCCTTCGCCCGGAGTCGAACCCGCGCCGACCCATTG
>NMRB01003398.1:5466-19552 GCA_002633025.1 Notospermus geniculatus | reverse complement strand
TTAAAGCGGACCCGAAACCCCAAATGCTTTCCTCGCTTAATAAATACTTTTTCGGAGTCACAACAGCACCATGTTCCAACTGACATGGCCTTTCTGCTATGACATACACGTATGTAGGAGATACCCGGTTAAACAACAATCATTGCTCCTTCGGGGAAGTTCGTTTTTCCATCGGGCAACATCGCGAAAACTGGGAATCCCCGATTCGAGTGACGTCACACGTACTTTTTCGCATGACGTCACAAGTCCTTTTCTTTGTTGACGTCTCCGCCCAGCTGGTTGTCACGCTGCACTCTGCCATGGGCATCAGGCTCAGCGTCCCGTGCGTCGGATGTTGTTTTTGTCGATTTTCGCTATGCAATCATGGTTTACTGCAAGAGCCACCCACTCTGGGATTAAAGGAATAAGTTTTTTCACTTTCGCCAACGATAGCCGCAAAACCCTTTGGATACGGCGATGCCGTAGTGGAGTAAAATGGTGTCCTACGTCTGGGTCGCACCAGCACAGAAAAAGTACGTGTGACGTCACAACCTAGCCCTAGCGGCCGAAATCGTAAGTGCGTTTGAAAAGCAGCGGGAAAATTGGGTGGTCGCCCAGCTGCTATAAAACAACGTTATATCTTTTGAATAACGCGGAAAATAATTGAAACTGGTGACGTTTTTGGTGGTTTTATATCAACTTGATTTATTCCAATAGGTTTAATGCGAATCGGCATCCGTTTCAGGTCTGCTTTAATACAGGCTTACTGACTACAAATGACACGACTTTCATCAGGGCCTCACGCGGATGCACAGAATCTTGAGTAACAAACACGTCGGCGAAAACAAAACTTCACTGAACGACATGGAAAAAAGTAAAAATATAGCGCCTGCCGAGATTCGAACCCGCAACCTCCAGTTTAATAATCCCATGCCTTACCAATGCGTTAACGAGGAGAGCTGCCAGAATCGGGATTTTTCGCGCTACTTTTAGTTACTCTTTTGTGTTCCATGACCATATAATTAATAGATCGTTCCATTCCTGTTTTTGGTAGGACAAGTGTTTCTTCCCCTGCTGTGAAAGAAATGCTAGTCCGGTAGAAATAAAGGTCCTATCTTATAATATGACTCTGGGAATCTAGGTCCCATGAGGACAAGAATTCTCTAGGAATAGTGGCCATTCGAGCCACCATTCCTAGGGATCGAAATCCGACGGATTTCGATTTCCGGTGGACCTGAATTCCTTTCACACCGGCCAGAACGCATGTAGGCCGGCACATTGGAATGATTCATCATGAAGCCTTCAGCTGTTGTTTTGGTTCTAATTCTGTCGATCGACAAAGCGGTCTGTTGCGTGACATCCGGTTATCCACCATGGACCTTATTCACGAAGCTCCCGTAACTTAGGGAAGTGCGCAAACTAATGTCCTTTAGCGGACAACCTGTTGTTCACTATCAGCCTGACAAAGGATTTGCGTACCCTTAAAGTTATGGAGGCTTTGTGAATAAGGTCCCAGGACTGCTTTGCGCTACGCGCCTATTAACTCTCACAATAGTGGTGCTATGGTCCTAATGCGCTTAATGCGATAAATGACAAAAGGCTTATGCGCCACAATTCAATTCTCACCTGCTCTTTCCTCGCTTGGACTGCGCTTCTTGTGCCCCTATTATTAAGGTGACAAAAGGATACGTGCTCATTCATTCAACCCTTTTGCGCTTCTTAATTGGAGGACAGGGGAGACGCATAGCCTACTGCCGCTACACCTGCTGAGGACGGATGTGTGGCTGTTGAAAGGAATGGCATAAAATTCTCATTGGCGATGGTATTTCGTGATGTCATGTCGCTTACTTTTATGACTTTCTGCATGGCACCATCCAGGCCTACCTGGGGTAGTGCGTCATTCCGTCGAACTACAGACTTCTACCCCAGGCGGTAATAGCCACTACACCAAGCCGTAAAATAGAAATGCTCCTATTGACGCCAGGGGTATGAGTGATGTAACAGGAGGTGTAGTCACGCGATGCCCCTGGTGTGCCAGGATGGCATGGCACAAACAACGTTCCACCTTGAAGGGATTTATACTGATAGTTGTCAAGTAGGCCAGACTTTCTCCAAGATTGCTCACACACACAGTAACTTCTTTCCACACAAATCTGCCCTGTCAACCGACGCTGACTGAAGTACGGTAGTCTTCATTGCGCTAATACTCGATGACTGATCATGCCACTTCATAGCCCATTGATCGCAGACTGACCAGGGACGCCCACTGTTCGCAGGCAATGTGCTGGTAAAATTTCCAGCCAATGAAACATCATCAGCAGTGTATTGTTGATCCAGCCCTTATTGTAATATGAATGGTGTAGAAAGCCTGCGCTTGGGAGAGTAAGCATAATAAGGAGGGCTGGAATGAATGCATGATTGACATGACACCGCTGATGTTTCATTGGCTGGAAATTTATTAACCTGGTTCCCTGGGCTCCGTCGGTGGCACTGACTATTAGTGCTCCGACACCAATCAACAGCCAGGGCCACCGTCGGACGCCCAGGAACCCACGTTAGGAATTGCCAGCACATTGCCTGCGAACAGTGGGCGTCGTATCGCTGGTCACTTTGTGATCAATAGACTATGAAGTGGCACAATCAGTCATATAGCATGAGCGCAACATACTTGGTTCGCTCAGTTGGTTGTGGATGTCATCCAGTGTATGGTTGAGTGGGCTGATTTGTTGGCAAAGCTGATAATCTGTGGAATGCTGTTTGTGCAACAAAAGTCAGGAAATTGAATAGTGATTAAATGAGTTATCAATTTGAGACAAAGTTGTTCTGGGCGACCAAGCTGTTATCCTGCCAAGCTGCAATTAGGCGTTCGTATTTTCCAGGTCAATCTTGAAGGAGGAAAATGGTTGACGAGGGTCATGATGGCGGCTGACAGCGGCACAAAAGCGGAACTAAACTTAGAGCTAATGGAACTGATGGAAAGGAAAACTATCCAACTGGCGAAGAAAGCAGGGTATTCTGGTATCAAAACGGTGACTACAAGCCATGTCACTGCAGTAAGCATGGCAACAAATGTTGCTGCATCAATCAAAGTCCAATATTATAGAATCTTTTTTATACTGAATAACAGAAGCGCCCAACAAATGATGATTATTCTTTCTGACACCAGAAAACACTGGCGACTCCATACAGCTCTGGAAAAAATTATTAGACCACCTCTGATTGACTCACTCATTTTCCATTATCGGCCACAAACTCTCCACTCATTCTGCACGTACTGATTTACATTTATTGCGTTGGTTAAAGGGCCTCTAGAGGCAGCCAGCATGGCAGGGGAAAACCACGGGGAAAACCCAGGTTGAATACCTCGTACTAGTGATTATTACGTTAAAGTGGCGCCGCCTGGCCGAAGAACCGGTACTGATAGTAGCCTAATGGCGAGCTGCCTCTAGAGGCCCTTTAAATTGCTAAAACTTCACCAAGACAACAATTGACTTCCCATAATGAAGAAACAATGGAGCTGTTAAAAGGACCTTGTCAAAAGTTCAGACTAAAAGGATGAACTGTAGACAGTGGTCCACTTTACATCGCTTCGAATCAAATCTAAATTCTGCGAGCATCGTTAAGCATCTTCGGGAATTTATGCCTAAAATTGCTGCTGAAGCTCTGTTTCTACAAGGTAGTAAGCATATTGGAACACACTGTGGCATAAATGGGTGAATTCGACTTTTTGTGGGGCCTATCTGAAGGGAAATGAGTGGAAATAACAGAGGTGGTCTAAAAATTTTCGAGACCTGTAAAGATGGAGAAACCAGAGCAGGCAGCGGAAGAACCTGCGCTGTGAAAACGAGTCACCCTATCTCTATCTCATGAAGGGTGTCCCCCATCCTATTTTGTATCTACACCGAGAAAATGTTGCAGGATCTAAAGAAATCGGGTTATGGGTGTTATGTTGGTCAGCTGTTCATGGGTGCTATAGCTTACGCAGACGATGTGGTATTACTTTGCCCAACCAGATATGGGATGCAAGAAATGTTAAAGGTGTGTGATAATTTTTCAGATGAATATAGGCTATTGTTCAATGTGGTAAAAACCCATCTCTTACTCTTTGGCTCTGAAACACTGAATGCATTTATTAGATGGCAAAATAATCGACTTGAGACGGAAGCTAGGGCAGTCCACTTAGGACATATCATCGGACCTAATGTTGAACGAATAGTGTTTGATGAAGTTGTATTAAACATGAAGGCTAAGACGAACGCTCTGGTCAGTACATTTGGCCACTGCGATATAGATGTTAAATACCGTTTGTTTAAAACTTATGTTATGTGTCTTTATGGTTGTGTTCTGTGGGATTTTAGCTCAAGGGGAATGAAAACCTTTTTAACAACATGGAGAAAATGTATCAGGAAACTTTTCAAACTTCCATATCGCACGCATTGCGCACTGCTGCCATCTATATGTATGGACGTGAATCCCAAATATCAAATCTACAGTAGACTCGTGAAGTTCCTGGTATCCTCTTTAAATTCCGACAATCTGTTGGTGAGAACATGTGCGGCGATGGCTTATAACGGTTCCACGTCGGCGGTGGGAAGGAATATTGTTCACGAAGTGACGTTATTTTCGTGCCACATCATTTCTTGTCACACGGGTTTATTCACTTAATATAGCACCAATTGGCACGAAATTTCACTAATAAGTGTAATGTAACGCCAAGTTATGTCTCTTATAGTAGAATTTACATATTATTCGCGTTTTTTCGAGAAATCGACACTTTTGTTTGGGGCATAATCGCCGATGTATGGACGAATGTATACATCATCATGAAACGGCATTTTTGTGTACAAAATACCGAGAGCATGCAAAAAAATCAGAAGAATATATCACCTTTACACAACGATGTGTATCACAATCTCCTCCCCTATTTATTTTGAACCGTATGTAATCCTTCATCACCGAGAAATAAGCAGAAAAGTCCAGAATTGCCCCGTAGCAGACGAGTCAGGTCGCCATTTTGTTTGATCCACGCATAACCGACGTGTATGGAGATACGATGTGTGTACACACATATAGTGCACGAATGTTCAGGTAGCCTTCTTGGGACTAAAATAAAGGGATGCCTTATGGATGAGTTGATAATTGGGGTCAGTGTTGATGGTGAATATAGGCCATCGCCGCATTTGGGTTATCAGGTAGTGGGTTCAGTGATTACAGCTATGGTTGTCTATGACCATGGGTTCGAGCCCGGGTGGTGGAAGAAATTTTTTTCTCCATTTCTTTTCTTTTATTCACAAAGATTTTCTCTGTTTGGATGTAAGGACTTGTCCTGCTATCGAGTTTCTTTCCGCTGCCCAAACCAAACATCTATTCCCGGCCCAGCAACTAACTGCATTCTCATGATCTGAACGTCACTTCGTGAACCCGGGCGCCACTAGGCTTGTCAATGTTATATGTGACGAGCTTAACATACATCGGGGACAGCTACTTGGAGTCGGGCAGGAACGACTTCGGGTAATAGAACCTGAAGGTGTAGGGGGTCTCCTTAGGGAACTACTGATGATGAGATGGGAACGAGACTACTCAATCCTTACCAAAGAGGAGCTTGAAGATAGTATAAATTGGGTGGCATGTTCATAGCACTATTCATGGCTGCATACTAATCGTGTGAATGACACGGTTAAAATTCCCCGTTGTCTAATCTTATTGTATGTATTCTGCCGGCACCAACCTCACTATGCACTAGTTCACTCACGTCAAATTGTACTAATTTGTACGAAATAAACATATATATATTTAACGCATGAGACCTACACACTAGGTTGATTAGTAACAACTGAATTATCTATTGCAGGAGCTCGCTAAAAGACTTGGATATTTTCCGGTTGGCACGTTGAAAGTCCGGGAGCTGCTTGATAAGTCGGGAAATTTGTTGCTGCCATCTGCCCCAGAGAACGCTGCAATTCATGTTTTTGTAATGCATCTCTGAACACATTTACTAAAGTAAAACGACGCTTCAATTCTCAACAGTGGATCTGTAACACACCACTTTCGAAACTGTTGATTATAGGAATTTCTCAAGCCCGATTTACGTTGTTAATTCTTGTCAAATTTTCTAAAAAATTATGCTGACTATCGGAGCTTCCACGTCCCAAGTTAGAGATTTTGGGGGAAAAGTCGAACACGTTGTGGCATATTCAATAAGGGCTTGGATGAATTATACTGAACAGTATAATTCCTCCAAGATATTAAAGGGTGATCACAGTTAAAACAGCACTTGGTTAACACAGCACTATGTGTTAAGGTGACGAGATCAGCACAGGACTACCGGCGGTCTCACAACTATTTATTGTGATCTATTGTGCCGTAGCCCCATAACAATGGGTCCAATTCATAAAAACTAGTTTCTGTGCTTTTTCTTGAAAAGGTATTTATAAATTTTCGCTTTTGCTTCATAGAACAAGCAACCCAATCTCGTTCCCAGTACCTCATCCGAAGGTATCTCTGGCAAGGGCTACGACCTGACCAAAATTTCTGGTCAACCGCTGGCAGCGTGCCAAAATGTTTGTTTCACACAATATTTCGTTCTTCGATGACTGAAAAACATCATATATGCCTAAAAGGCCATTTAATACTCCCAAAACACGAAGTTGTTTGAGTATTAGAGCAATTTCAAACGAATAGTTAGCATAGTTTGTTGCGAACATCATGCCGCGCCTCGGCGTGATTCGCCTCAAAATTAGTCGATTGCGCATGCGCAGTATTGCTGAAGTCGTCAGCCCTTTCCAGTGGTGTTGTAGGAACGTAAACCCACTGGGGACGAGTTTGCAAGCAACCCCCTGTAAGAATTTGCAGAAGCTTTGTCTGGCGAGCATTAGCTTCATCAGATAGAAAATATTGCTTGGCTTTATCATAAGAAAAGGTCATTGGGCCGAATTTATAAAACATAGCAAAAGCTTACAAGACAACGCCCCAAGGCCAAGCTTTTGCTTGTCAAGGAGAAGCACAAGCCAAAGATTTTGCTCACAAACATATTCATAATCCATTGCTTAACCTAATGACCTCTTCTTATAAGGCCAAGCAAGATCTTGGGTAATACCGCAGTGTTGGATGGCAGAGGCACTAGTGGTGAACGTACTTTTCATCACATGTCGCACGGGCGGATACAGAAGGAAGTTCTGGGGGTTGGAACCCCCCTCGGTGACAACAGATAACATTTTTTTAACCACTAAACATAAAACATCTCGCTTGTGGCCTAGCGCCTGCCCGTGTCGCTGATGTAGTCTTGATGATACGGCCTTTGCATCGATGATTCGACGAAACTCTATTCCCCTGCTTGGTCAATCCACTCTGGAGGAGTTTGCACAAATGACAGCAAATGTTTCATGGCATGAGGAAAAGCTCATCTTTATGTATATACCCCCTCAAGCATTTTCTATCTGATGAAGCTAATGCTCGCAAGACAACGCTTCTGCTAATTCTTATAGGGAGTTGCTTCTTCTATGAAGCAAAAGCAACATTTTATAAATACCACTTCAAGAAAAAGCCCAGAAAAAGCAAATGCTAGTTTTTATGAATTTGGCCCAGTAGGTTAACCAATTGGGCCGAATTTATAAAACATAGAAAAAGCTTAAAAGCCAAAGCCCCAAGGCCAAGCTTTTGCTTGTCAAGGAGAAGCACAAGCCAAAGAATTTGCTCACAAACATATTCAGAATCAATTGCTTAACCTGATGACCTTTTCTTATAAAGCCAAGCCAGATTTTCTATCTGATGAAGCTAATGCTCGCTAGACAAAGCTTCTGCTAATTCTTATAGGCAGTTGCTTGTTCTATGAAGCAAAAGCGAAATTTTATAAATACCTCTTCAAGAAAAAGCCCAGAAAAAGCAAATGCTAGTTTTTATGAATTCGGCCCACTGATTATGAATATGGGCCGAATTCATAAAAACTAGCATTTGCTTTTTCTGGGCTTTTTCTTGAAGAGGTATTTAAAAAATTTCGCTTTTGCTTCATAGAACAAGCAACTCTATTTAAGAATTAGCAGAAGCTCTGTCTGGCGAGCATTAGCTTCATCAGATTGAAAATCTTGCATGGATTTATATAAGAAAAGGTCGTTAGGTTAAGCAATTGATTATGAATATGTTTGCGAGCAAAATATTTGGCTTGTGCTTCTCCTTGACAAGCAAAAGCTAGGCCTTGGGGATTTGGCTTGTAAGCCTTTGCTATGTTTTATAAATTCGGCCACCTGTTCGTGAGCAAATTCTTTGGCCTGTGCTTCTCCTTGACAAGCAAAAGCTTGACCTTGGGGCTTTGGCTTGTGAGCTAACTTTTGCTATTTTTTATTCGGCCGAATTCATACAAACTAGCATTAAATTGCTTTTTCTGGGCTTTTTCTTGAAGAGGTATTTATAAAATTTCGCTTTGGCTTCATAGAACAAGCAACTCCCTATAAGAATTAGCAAAAGCTTTGTCTTGCGAGCATTAGCTGCATCAGATAGAAAATCTTGCTTGGCTTTAAAAGAAAAGGTCATTAGGTTAAGCAGTTGATTATGAATATGTTTGCGCGCAAATTCGTTGGCTTGTGGTTCTCCTTAACAAGCAAAAGCTTGGCCTTGGGGCTTTGGCCTGTAAGCTTTTGCTATGTTTTACAAATTCGGCCCATTATGGGCCGAATTCATAAAAACTAGCATTTGCTTTTTCTGGGCTTTTGCTTGAAGAGGTATTTATAAAATTTCGCTTTTGCTTCATAGAACAAGCAACTCCCTGTAAGAATTAACAGAAGCTTTGTCTTGCGAGCATTGGGCCGAATTCATAAAAACTAGCATTTGCTTTTTCTGGGCTTTTTCTTGAAGAACTATTTTTAGCTCAGCTGACCAAAGGTCAGCAGAGCTAGTCAAATAACTATTCAGTGGCGTCACGCGTCAGTCCGTCACTCCAGACGTCAAACTATGCCCGACGTTTTGTAACCGTAATAGCCAGAGACTCAAAATTTCATCTGAAGGTAGCCCTGGTGAAACTCTACTAGGAAACCGAAAATCGGCCCGTTCACAAACGACACGAGGGGGCGTCATAGGCAAACCATGTTTTGGCCACTAGCTCGCTCCATTCTCTAAATAGTCCTTTTAATAAGCTCTTGGAACAATACATCTTTCTGAAATTTGAGAATAATCTTGTTACTTCTGATCGGCAATTTGGTTTCAAGAAAAGACGTCCACAACACAATGTTCATTCGTAGTGAAAGAAGTTATACAATATTATGTAAATAACGGTGGTGGTGTTTATGCCATGCTATTAGATGCGAGCAAAGCATTTGACAGAGTAGAGTATACCCGTTTGTTTCATCTGTTACTTAAAAGGAAAATTTGTCCTCTAATGTGTCGAGTTATCGCGTACATGTATTCGCATCAGCTGGTGAGAATTAGGTGGGGTAATTATCATTCTGAATATTTCTCAGTTACTAATGGTGTGAAACAAGGTGGTATTTTATCACCGTTTTTATTTTCTATTTACACAGAGGAAATGCTTTCTGCCTTTGAAAAGTCGGGTGTGGGATGTTATATTGGGTTGACATTCTGCGGTGCTTTTGCATACGCGGACGACATTATTCTGTTAGCCCCCACCAAGTCTGCCCTAAGATGTTTGTTAAATGTTGCCTCGTCAGAAGCCCGTCTTATAAGCTTGAAGTTTAATCCTGAGAAGTGTCAGCTATTATATTTTGAATCTCATAGAGAGTTAGGTCGTCCTAGGGAAAGAATTTTATTTGAAGGTGTCGTGGTAGAGGAACAAGATAGTGCGGTCCATTTGGGAAATATCATTGGTGTAAATAGTTTCAATAAGATAATTCAAAATGCGGTATCTGACTTTAACAGAAGGGCTAACGTCGTTTTATCAAGGTTTAAACATTGCAACGTCCCAACCAAATTGAAGTTAATCGAGAGTTTTTGTATGTCTTTTTATGGTTCTCAGCTTTGGGATCTGGGAAGGAAGGAGATGGATTCAATGTATGTTGCCTGGCGGAAGGTAATGAGACGAGTTCTTGGTGTCCATCCTCAAACCCACTGTAGATTCATACCAATAATTGCTGAATGTCAACCATTATATATAATTCTACACAATAGATTTATCAAATTCCTCACCAGGGCATGGAACTCGGCTAATTCCTTCGTAGCTCTAGCTGCAAAGCTGTCAATGAATGGTAGTCGTTCCGCTTGCAGTAACTCGTTAAGCTTCATCTCTTTTACATATAACATTCCGCGACTCGAAATCCCTAAATCTTCTTATGTGTGCCGCTACATGTATACCGCAGCCGAAAAACGGACTGTTGATCAGATCAGAGATTTTATCCAACTCAGGGACTATAATGATGATGAAGCAGAAAACATTCAAGAGATCATAGATTTTCTATGTACTTCATGATTGACCCTGTCTAACCTTTCTCTATACTCTTGTAGCTTAGTCTCTGTTTTTGGGGGGGGGGGGGGTGCACTCCTTTTTGTTTGTTCTGTTCTTCTTTTGTACTAATTTTTGAATGTGATGGTATATCTCTGTGTATAACATTCACGAAATAAATATATATATATATATTGATAAATGACTTGGACAAACTCACCAGCACTGGGAAGAGGATCAATGGGCACATAATTTACCCCCTCAAAAGATTCTGTAATATTTCACCAGGGGGCGTGGTGTCCAAAATCGGAAGATTTTTAAAATTTCCCGCACTTCCGAGTGTGACGCCAACCTGGCCGAATGCTCTACGAAGGCTATGTGTTCATAATGGCGGCTGGGAGGGAACTATTATTAACATGAAATATGCCCATGATCATCGTAAAAAATCCCTACGGTCATATGCAATCGCGTCATGAAATCATACCTGAGTGGAAATTCAGAGTATCTTTAGTCAATAACTGAAATTATTTTGCATCAAAACGAAACGATTGGGTTCGAAATATGACGATAAATATCAGGAAAATATCGCTATGATCGAACCGAGCAAACCGAATCTGGGCTTCGTGCACGTCATTACTAGTCTTCGACTCGGGCTGCTTTCATAGCTTGCTGCCTTAAGTATTGTTCATATTTCACATATTTGATACATATTTAGTCTGACTGGGACCATTAACGATGAAGGGATATTAGAATTCTTGCTGCAATCACTGATTGAATCGACGGCCTCGATCTTTTTTTATC
Source organism: Notospermus geniculatus (assembly GCA_002633025.1). NCBI lineage: Eukaryota > Metazoa > Nemertea > Pilidiophora > Heteronemertea > Lineidae > Notospermus > Notospermus geniculatus. The sequence goes on along the minus strand of NMRB01003398.1, from coordinate 8,388 downwards.
GCATCGGGCTTCATCAGACATTGCATCATTTTCGAGTGTCTGACTCTGGCCGTTTTCGGAGCGTCCAGCAATAAAAATTGCTTATATTCCAGATGTTTAGAGAGTTTGGTGTGTCTTTATTTTCATTGGGGCTATCAACGACGGTGGGGTAGGGAATTCTTGGTGTATTTAGATGAAGAAGTCGATGGCACCTCACCATGCTCACTCTCACTCAACTATGAAATTTGACATCATCCACGAACCGTCCTAAGACTGCAGTAGGCCCTACCTCTTAGGCCAATGCCTTAGCCTATCAAACTGAGACATCAACTGTCAGCTGAGCGCAAGGCCCATGGGCCTCTTGTTGCAGACCTGTGACCGACATTACTATAGTATTTGCGCTTTTGTGATATTTATTTATTCGAGACATGGGTGCCATCGTGTAAAACACATTAAGGCTACCTTAACAGAATACAAAAATGGAGGGGTGCTGGTGCAAATGCTCCAAAACACAAATACAACACAAATGAAAATAAAGGAGACGCTGCTGGAACAGGACGTCGCATTGGGTCGCAGACAATGAGCCAATACGATGTCCAGAGGTAAAGTGACTACGCGTATAGAAATTATAGAAACAGAACAGTATTACGGGATGAGAATTGGAGGTGAAAGCCGTGTAAAAGATGTTCGAGCAGAAGATCATCAGTAAAGGAAAAATAGTCTAAGCCACAATCATTAAATACCTGATGGACTGAGTTCAACATAAGATTACGTGCATTAGTATAGTTTCGACAGTAAAGAAAATAGTGCAAGTACGTCTCATTATCCTGCAAACATGAACACAATGGAGAATCACATAAATTCCTAGAGTGAAGATCTGCATTCAAAGTTGTGAATCCTAGTCTAAAACGAGTAAGCAGGATATTGAGTCACCTTGGACCATAATCCGCACTAAAAATAGACTTATTGAAATAGACCTTTTTGTATTGATATTTAAAACTTGACAGAGAAGGTGACTCCTTAATTACTGCAGGAAGTGAGTTCCAGTATTTACAAGCAGAGGGAATAAATGAATCAGCATGACGAGTAGTTCTACTAAAGGGGGGAAGGAGCTGGTTGAAATGCCGTAGACCACCAACGACTGTATTTCTGGCACATTTGTTTAGCACAAATCGAGAAAAATTAACTGAGGTCAAACCGTTTACAATCTTAAAAAAAGTAGCAGCTTTAAAATAGTTTGCCCTCTCGCTAATTCTAGACCATCCGAGCTCCTTCAGTAACTTGTCATAACTAGAATAGTTGAGCGCACCTGATACAATTAAGGCGGCCTGGTATTGAATAGATTCATACCTTTTAGTTAAAACGGTTTCTCTGCCGCAAAAAAGAACCATGCCATATTCCATTAGTGACCGTATCATTGTGAAGTAAAGGGTATTGAGAGTTGATCTGGGAAGAGAAAATTTAAGCTTCCTTAGTGCGTACAAGCGTTTTAAACATTTAGCGGAAACATAATCAACATGGTCAGCCCAGTTTAAATTGTAATTTAAAAATACGCCAAGATGCTTATGGGAGTTAACCGTTTTGACAACGTTATCACGAAACAAAAGAAGGTTTTGAACTGAAGATGGCTGACGTTTGGCGGAAAATGTCATTGCTTCTGTCTTCATGGGATTAAAATCAACAAGCCAAGTTCTGGCCCATTTTTTCAATGGCCAAGAGATCAGTATTCAGTTTTCTAACTGAGGTTGGAAAATCATTAAAAACATCAATAAGAGTTGCGTCATCCGCAAACAGAAATATATCTGATTGCACAGCTTCAGTAAGGTCATTTATAAAAATCAGAAAAAAGAATAGGGCCCAGTACCGACCCTTGAGGAACACCAGCATTAATAGCAGAAAGTGTGGAGGACGTACCATTAATAACAACACATTGGGTTCGGCTGGAAAGATAGGATGTAAACCAGTCAAGAAGAATACCATGAATTCCAAAAGATCTCATTTTATGTAACAGCCCACGATGCCACACCCGGTCAAAGGCTTTGCTGATATCCAAAAAAATAGAGTTAACCTCGTCCCCTAACTCAAAAGCACTAGAAATATAGGAATCATGGGAAATGTCGTGTGCTTGCACGAAGTGAATCGAGATGAAATATACCTATGATCATCGCAAAAAATCCCAATGGTCATAGACAATCGCCTTATGAAATCATACCTGAGTGGTATTTTAGAGTACCATCAAACAATAACTGAAATTATTTTACGTCAAAACGACACAAGTGGGTTCAAAATATGACGATATATATTGGAAAAAAATCACAATGATCGAACCGACAACAGCGGTCTCGGCTTCATGCACGTCATTCCAAGTCGTCGACTCGGGCTGATTTCATAGTGTGCTGTCTTAGAAATTGTTAAAATTTCAGATATTTAGATTATTTGATACATATTTAGTCTGATTGAGACCATTAACGACGAAGTGATATGATAATTTTGGTGCTATCAGCCGAATAAGGCCTATCGTCGGCCCCTCGCTTTTCACTGCTCGATCACTAATCGGCTTCTCATTCGTCATTTCGAGTCTCCGACTCTGGCTGTTTTTGTTGCGTATGACAATAAAAATTCCTTATATTTCACACATTTCGATAGCATGACATTTTGATTGGGACCATCAACGACGAAGGGACAGGGAACTCGTGGTTTCATCAGGTGAAGTTCAGGACACATCGCTCTCAAAAACGCGACACGGCGACAGTCATATGAATTTTGTCTTATTTGTTGTCATTTGATAAACCGAGAAGAGACGAATTCTGTCCCGGCCGCGGCTTATCCTTCCTCATGAAAGTTCATGTTCAACTGTCGGAGACGGTCAAACACCCTGTTGTATTGAATGGCAAGTTACTATTGAATGGTGGAGAGCATCGCCAGATCAGATATATGCCCTTT
>NMRB01003397.1:0-59411 GCA_002633025.1 Notospermus geniculatus | reverse complement strand
AAATCCGCATGAAAATCGCGTTTTTTGGTTGGCTCAGGCATGTCAGGGGGCAACTGCCCCCTCGCCCACCCCCTTTAAATACGGCCCTGAACATCCACTGTCTCGCCAAATTCTGATAATGGGGTGAACTCGTGAACATGTCAAAGGTTTAACCAACCCACTATAAATTTGTATTTTTCCCTGCTTTGCCAAAACTAAAAGAGGGGACCCAAGATCTATCATCACCATCTCCTTCACGTACACCTTCTCGTTCGGCGTCGCCAGGTTCTCCACCAGCGCCGTCTAACATCAACTTGGAGGAATCATTTTTGGTACCCACTCCTCTTGCTCTGGCTAAAAAAGGTAACCGAAATATATTCATGAATTTAAGCATGGGTGGCTTTAGTCCTGCGATATCCTTCCTGTGTGCATGGAGGAAAACGAACCTGGTTCTGTTCATTCCTTGAAAATGTCTTCAGTTCAATTTACGCAAAAATTTTAATTCAACCTTTATTTTGGTACTTTCTGATCTTTTCTTACTTTCAATAAAGGTTTAATCTGACACTGCATTTCGCTGCTTCATCACAGTGTTTTTCATGTATCGTTGTCTGTTTCTTTTTGACTTATGTTGTCTGGGAATAGACCGTTCTCAAATTGACGTAAACGAGAAAGATCTGCGCACTTCCGCCGAAATCTCAACCATAGTCTCGGTCTGAAACTAAATGACGTAACACAGAGAACCCCACGACAGTGACGTCGAAGACGTTGTGTCAGACTCGACCATTGCTGAATTATGGATGGCGTCACGTCAGGCAGGCGGTTTCAGATCGAGGCTTTGGTTGAGTTTTTGGCGGAAAAGTGCACAGATCTGCGAATTTGAGAATGGTCTATGGGTCATGATTTTATCCTGAAAGTGCCATTGCCCACCACTGGCACTAAAGTGTCCTGGCAAGTGATTGTTTTGAAACTGGAGATCCTAAAACAAAAGGTTAATTAAAAAAGAGGCCTGGCCACATTCATCTCATGTCTGTCAGTGTCACCCCTACCCTATTTTTGTTCTGTGAATTGATGTCCTTTGCAAGGCTTTTTCTGTGTGTGGGTCACTTATTTACCTAAAATACCGTTTAAAAAAAAAACGTTTGTTCCCGATGGAAAGTTTGCTCAGTTTGGGTGGTGTTCTTTCAATTTCATTATAAATCTAGATTTTGATATGTTGTCATTTTACTAATTTCGTGAAGCATGCAAGAAAATAAGATGTTATTTGTGCGCGTTGAAGAGTTCTAAAAAATGTTCGGGTAATGGCATGAATTGTCATGTTTGTGTCGCTGTGTGCTGATTTGCAGCTGGATACTTTTCCGTTGCTTATTTTCTTGCTTTGGGATGTTCGGAGGGTTGAAAAATCCATGGAAATAATTCCCTTATGATTGTCACAAAAAATGTTTGGCCTGTTTTTAAGGTAGGGGAAGAAATTGGTTTGACCAGTCAGCGAGCAGGGAGTAACTGCAGAATGTATTGTTGAAATCCACAGTCATGGCGGTGGATTTTTCAACCTCGTTACTTATGTCAAACGAACTGTTGTTTGTGTTTTTATTCAGCTTACATTTTCACTGTTTTATAGTGCGACTCCTAATCCCAGGCCACAAATTAAGCAGCCTGTCAAGGACATTGTCATCAGACACCAAACTGTGATATGTCAGGTGCCACTAACTTTGTGCCTGTCATGACATGCATGATGGAGGAACAAGTTACAATGAGGGTTTTTACTGCAATAATCCATTATGGGTGGCGTCCACTAGAGCGCCGACAACATTAGGAAGGGTTCCGGAAGCAAATGTGTCATTTCGGCATTGCTTCCGCGTCAAGTCCTAATGGTCATTTTACCCTTTCCCGAACGTGCAGAAATGCCGCGAACTGTTCAGGAATGATAAAGACAGTAAACGGAACCTTTCAAGAATATGCGGAGAGGTTGCCGAATGAATGCGGATTCACTGAATTCGCATTCCGCGTCTTGTCCGCGCCCTAGTGGACGCTAGGTTTTACAAGGCAGGCAGGCACTAAATCTGTGGTGGCAGACACCAAAATAAACTGGTCTGCCACTTTGTCAGATGCCTTTAATTCAAAACAGTACTTTGCAGCTTGTAATCCACTTCACCGAAATAGTCAGGGCTCGAAAAATCGGGTGCCCAGTGAAAAATTAGTGAGCACAAGTATAACCAGTACAATGTAGCATTTACTATTAGGGTCAAAGCTACAGTATGCAACTTTCTTTTTAGCCAGATTGATCAGGAAGGCATCGAATTAGCTAAATTTTATATTTCTCTTTACAATCTTCAGTTGAAGATCCTTCCAAACCAGTGTTTGCATTTTAGTTAACTGAGATTTTTCTTAGTTTTGGCCAAAAACAACGGTTTGGTACATCTCAGCGCTGCCAGCCTGCATCATCACCTCTGTGCCTGAGGTGATTTGTCCAAACCTGAAGATCAAACAGGACATCCAGATGATGGTCTTGCCTGTAGAAATTATGTCCTCAAACCCTCACGAGGGCGTTATTTTCTGTAGCTGCTGATGTAGTTCTGACAGGGCTCAAGTCAAGTGGTTTGAGGTTTCCACTGACTGGTGTTGAACTTTTGACCAGATGAGTGTCAGTGTGGGCGGTGCTGGAATCACACCTTCAATGTCGTGTTGTTAACATTTTTGACCTACCGGTACACATGTATGTCGTGTCTGTTCTGGTAAATGTTGTTATCAACGGGTTAAATTGATTTTCATTTTGATTAATGTCCATCATTTCTCTGTTATTACATGTAGCTGTGGTTACACTACATAAAATCCCTGGGTTGTTTGCAGTCGCACCTATGAATTGCCGGGCTTCAAGAAACCCGTGTCTGAAAAACACGGGTTTTTGAAACACGGTAAGCTCGCCGTGCTTTTCGAAATCCCCGTGTTTGGTTACTTCTTCTTAGCACGGCTACAGATGGCGCAGCCATACATGACAAGTGACGTCATTTTCGCGCCTCCAACAATGTGTGCCAGTAAAGAAATGACCGAAGAGTCAAGATGCGTGCAGCGCAACTGTCATGACTGTCGCCGGGCTAATGTAGTACTAGGTGCGACCTCTCGCCGGGCTTTTCGTATACGTGGGTTTGACACGGGTCTGGAAAAACACGGGTATTTTCAACAGGTGCAACCGTAGTTTATGTGGCCTCACATGGTGTGTTCATATGAAGTCCTTCTGTCACTTATTGGGTCATATGCATAAACCCTAATAAATGCTTTTACTTGAATTTTGCAATACAAATGCACAAGGCAATGCTGTACAAATCTGAAGTAGAAGCATTTGCTAGGTCTTAATTCATATGACCCATTGATTGCTACAAATATTGGATCATTTTGTTGCTGAAAAAGTGATGAAATAAGTAGGTTTTGATCCTGAACAACCAGGCCTTCAACAGTCCAGCAAAATGAATGCTGTTAGAATAAGATTGATGCCTAATAGGAGTGAACTTGTGGTGTTTCTGTAATCTAGATTCCCCCTAACCTGTCAGTGTTGTAATTGTGTACAATGTATGTTACTAACGTTATCCGACTGTTTCAGATGACGATGATATTGGAGCCGATGTGGAAGAAGCGGCCTCCGAGCCAGAGAAGAAAAAGAAAGGAAAGAAACGAAAGCTGAAGGAAGGAAAGGAGAAGAAATCGAAGAAAAAGAAGAAGAAGAGTAAAGGAGATGGTGAAGTAAGTTGGGAACACAGCAGTGACAGGTCTTTATTCCCTAATTTGGGCTACTTCTGTTTACTGTTGCATAGTACATTTCAGCCATTGAAATGTGTGGGTTCACCAAGGCCATTAGCACTTTTCTCAAATTCAACATCGAGGGGTTTTCCTAGACCGCATCACAAATATCACGAACTAAGTGGGCTGGAAATACATGTACATGTACTTCTCGATCACTTCATCCGGAATAAGATGTGTTTTCCTTGAAAAATGTTTGGATCAGGAAGTAAGCAGGGTTCTCATTTGGAAAATTGCCTTAGCACACAAAAAATGCTTCTGTCACTGAACTTAGCATATTTTCTGAGCTTCTCTCAATACTAGTAGCATAAAAATGTGCTTTGACTCTTGAACTTAGCACACAAAACGTGCTTATCCCATAGATGTGCTCCATAGACATTGGGTGAGCTCTTACGATTGTCAGGTCACTGGTGAAGTTTGTAGTAAACACCACTGAGTTAATGCATTGAGCATAAGCTTCTGCCATCAAGGGTTAATTTGTCCTACGTAGCCTATCACATAAAGGCGAAGTGACTCTGGGCCTTTGTTTGAAAATATTATAGGCCTGTTTCATCCAGCTCTCCACAAGTCAGAGCAGTAGCAGACGACATTCTCATCAAAACTCCGTCAGACATCAAAAGGATGCCGCGTGCCACTTGTGTTTATGACCCGTCAATCATTCAATTCCATGAACTGACTGCGTTGGCCGTTGGCACTGACGACCGTCTGACTCATGGAACTTGCTGAATGTTTGACAAGACACCTGTAGGTCAACATACAATGAATCACTACCAAGTTGAGGTGAGATGGAGCTCAGCCTTGGAAGTATGCTGAATGAGAGATGCGCAAAGAACTGCGTAGTTCACCGCTCTGAAGCAAGCATGGTCGGGCGTAATTCAGCTGTTCAGTGCAATGATTTTGGGTTGTGCTCAGCAAAAGGAAGCAGGCGCACAGAAGTGCTTCTGCTCTGATTAAAAGGTGCAGAAATGACGTTTTTGATAATTAAATAAGCATAATTTTTGTGCTTGGGGAAGGCAGACATGGCGTGAAATTGGCATCTATGGCGTATTACGCTAAAAAATAGCGCGAGTGAGAACTCTGAGTAAGAAACTTTGGCATTATCAGGGCTCGAAAAGTAGCTGTTTTCATCGCCATTGGCTACAGGATTTTCCCATTTGGCTAAAGGATTTTGTCAGCTTCGCCATTTGGCTAAAAAATTCCTTGATTTTCACCATTTTAATGGCCATAATTCCTTTCTGTTTCCATTGGCAGTATCTCAATCATAGATACATGTATTTAGCTATGAAAGTTTGTAGACATTTAGCCAAATGAGTACGTTTGAACAACTGAACTTTTCGAGCACTGATTATTCATTCTCCTCAATAATGAGAAGGGCATGAAATAATAACAGGTTTCTAAGGTGAAAGACATACATGTAGCTTCCTAGCGGACTTGAATCCACGGACCCTCGCATAAGGTATCAATCGCCAGCACTCAGGGGCAGCACGCCTAACCACTAGGCCAAATCCCCATCTTCGTCGTTCATGCAAATTCTCAATATTGAGAAGGTGTGATATAAAATTTATTGAAATAGAAATGGTCTTGTAATTTTTCAGTTCAACTTGGATATTGATAGTTTAATGCCTCCACTGGATGACACGGAAGGAGAGTCCAGTTACGTGGCTGAGACGCCAGAACAGCCAACGAAAAAGAAAAGGAAGTCAAAGAATGATAAGTTGTCACAGCTGAATCAGGTACGTCGTTCAGGCAAAGTCATCACAACTTTTGAGAAGATGCAGTCAGGGCTCAAAATTACCCAAGTCATTCGGTGGCCATTTTTCACGAAATGGCCACAGAAGATTGGGCTCTTCTGTGGCCGTTTCCAGGCCCTGTGCGGCCATTTCCATTGTTCAGCTGTTTAGTTCGATCTTATGATAAAGAGCTGTGTTTAGTTCGGTCTGGAACCGTAGTTGAGATGTTGCGACGATTAGGCCAAGTTAACTAACTTTCTAACCTATGGCAGCAATCCATGGCTGCAGACAAAGGAGTGAACGGTGGCAAATTCGCTGAATTCTGCGGCAATTGCCACGATGGCCGCAGTGAATTTTGAGCCCCTTGGCAGTTTTGACTGCAGAAATGGCTAACTCGGGTAAAAATCCTGGGTAATACTACCCTGAGTTAGGTACTAAAATTTTTTTTTGAAATTCTGACTTCAATTTTTTCAGGATCACCGAACATCAGAAGAAATTTGTGCCGATCTGTCAATCTCCAACGTTGAATTGGAATATTCCGATGATGATTATGAGAAACTGACGTCGTATCGTTCCTTCTCTGACCACATCAAGCCGTTGATCGAGTCTGAAAATCCCCTGGCATCACCAGCGAAGATTGTGACTTTGCTCGGTGCAAAATGGAGAGATTTTGTGAAGATGAATTCAGACAATATTTCTGACATGGGTAAGTACAGACAATTCTCAAATTGACGTAAATGAGAAAGATCTGCGCACTTCTGCTGAAATCGCAACCATAACCTTGGTCTGAAATCGAATGACGTGATGCAGAGAACCCCACGACCGTGACTTCGACAACGTTGCTTCAGAGTCGACCATTGCTGAGTCATGGATTGCGTCACATCAGCTGGTTTCAGATCGAGGTTGTGGTTGCGATTTCGGCGGAACTGTGCAGATCGGCGAATTCGAGAATAGTCAATAAAGCCAGACATTGAAGTGGTCTGTAAAATACTTTTAAATCATCTGGACCCCGATGGGAGGGCCCTTTGGTTGTCAGGCAGACCTTGGTATTGTTGGTGAAGTCTGACTATTGAAATGCGTTTTATTGACAGGACACTTCCAGCCAGTCCCAAGCACCATAATTTTGACTGAAAATACCTTTCCCTGGAAAATCAGTGTTAGATTTTGAATCAAGGCCTAGTTGCATGTTCTATTTCGAACCACGGTTCAGCTGATTAGAAAACAATGTGCGTTGGACCGTTTAGAGTAAACCCTAAATTCATTGTTGTCCGGTTACTAGGCGTTTCACTGACATACACTCATCAGGGTCCAGATGATTTAAACGTACTTTAGTGACACCTATTGGTCAACTGACTGACAACTCCTGTTCTACAAATATTTGTTATTTATTAGCGATAGAAGCCGAGGACTATGAATTACTCGACTCTGGTGAGGAAGCAAAAGTTAAGAGGAAACCTGGCCGTCCTGGGAAGAAATCGGTCGCTCCGCTCAAAATCAAAATCACGAAGAAGAAGAGGAAGAAGAAGGCCAGCTCTGTAGGTGTAAGGATATCGTCTTTTGTTGTTTTATCCTTAGTTTATGCTGATCATGAAATACCTTGATATCAGTGTTCTAGCCAGGCCAGTTTCACAGGGCAGTACCACCCTGTTCAAAATGCAGGTCATTTTACCACCACGTTCAAATTTTTACCACCCTGTTTAAAAATGTAACTTTCAATGCATTTTCTATTACACCACCCTGTTTGAATTTCACTCCCACCCTGATTGAAAATTCAGGGCCTTAAAATCATAGGAAAATGTAGTCATCCCACCCTGTTTGGAAAAATTTCTGGCTAGAACACTGGATATGACGACGTTGTGCACATCCAGGTGAACTGATCTTGGTGGCAGGAGTTGTGAAAAGAATTATTCACATGTCCATTACAGGTGTTGATGTTGGTACAGCTTGTTGTCCACTTGGCTGATTGATGTTTGAACCACTGAAATTGAGAGAGCATATCCTCAATGAAATTCAACCGATATGCATAATATGTAGAAATAACACAAAAACGTCAGATTAAAACCTGCCCAAAGGATATTTCATGACCAGCATTTTAGATATTTCCCCAATGACCTTATTTCACTCCCTTGTTGTGTGGTGAAATTCCTGTGCTACCTAATTGTAATCGTTGATCTGCTTATAGGAGTGTCCCACTGGTGAATTTTGGCCTGCGACAAGGGACGAATGAAAAAATCGTAGCTCCTTGTAACAGTTCTTAGACTGTCGTCTATGTTCACAATGATTCTCTGGCTCACAGAATTTTTTTTCCAAATGTTCAAAATTTGTCCCAGTGTTAATTCTAGGCAGTGTTAGAGTGGCGGCGCGCCATGCCCTAAAAGGGGGCGCCACTGTGCCCTTTTTTAACCCCCTTGGCGCCATGCCTGCCCTAAAAAAACAAATTTTTTTTTTTTTTAGGTTTTATTACCCCCAAGACCCTCTGTCATGATCCCTTTTGGTCATACCACCTTAGAAACTGGCTCAAATTGGCTGTTGACTGGAGTTATAGGGACCTTTTTAACTGACAAGCTTCTCAAATTCCGGTAGTAGAAATGTCGCGAATGAAAAGTGCCCTTTTCTAGGTTGAAGTGCCCTTTTCACAAAGTTTGCCCCATGCCCTTCTGAAATCCTAGAATTAACACTGTGTCCGCGACAAACTTTTTGTCGAAGTTATCTTGCATATAGTCGCACCCATGTCATACTATATAGTCGTACAGGATCGTAGGCCTTGGTTATGGAAGAGTAACCTTGACGCTCTACGTCAGTCTGCGACTAGCTACGGAGTAATGTGCGAAGAAACTATGAGCATCTATGTACGATTATCTATGACCACCCACGACTAACTTCGTCTAGGCCTGCGAGTGTTCGACCAATCAGCGACCAGTTGACAACTCGCGAAAAACTACGAATGCTAAATATCACAGCTTGTCGTGGGAATATCGCAGACTTCAGATTCGTCCCTGGTCGTGGGCAAAAGTCACCAGTGGGACATTGCTATTAGAATTCTGTGCGACTGTGGTGTTTACTTTCCTCCTCCTGTTAGAATAACCATCCTGTCTGTGTTCATTCGAAGACAAGGGCCCATATTCTAAAAGCCGCCTTAATTCTTAGGTCCACTTTAACCTTTTGTATTGTGCCCTACAAACAATAGCTAAAGGTAAACCTTAGAGTTAAGGAAGCGTGTAGAATACGGCCCAAGGACATTAATTGTCACTGCTTGGTCCCTTACGTTACCTCCGTCTGAAAGAGGGTTAGCTGAGGGTATGGATGGGGAAGATCACACTTCGAGATTGAAGCTATTGGTTCCTGTCCATGGGCATCCGGGGGGTGGGGGGTGGTGGTGCAAATGCCCCCATTTGGCGAACAGTGCCCTCACATTCAAAGGAATTTAGGAACAATAACGTCATCGTAAAATGCCCCAGAACGCATCTCAGAGCATCTAGATTTCCAAATTTCCCATTGGGGAGGCCCCCAGACCCCCCATCAGGGTGAGGGCTTGGCGTGAGCTAGCGGGGCTACATCCCGCCTTTAAAAAATCCACCCCCCCTTCAGTAAACCTGGTGATGCCCATGCTGTCCAATGCATGAATGTTCCTGAAGATAACTTTGGAAGATGCTGATGATTTTGCTCTGTCCGAATTCATGTGATCCCGTCTGGCTCATGTCCCATGCCCTCTAGTCATGCACTCATATCACCTTTAACAGGAAGAAGATAACGGGTTCAACACCAGCGATGAGGAATTTGAACGTCAGCTCGAAGAGGCGGCCATTATCAACGAGCAGAAGGCACTCGAGGCAGCTGCCGCGCCGAAGAAACACAAGTTCAAACGTGGGCGAGGACACGGTGTCAAGAAGAAAACGAAACGAACAAATAAATATCCGTCAGATCCTGATGCTGAGGGATATGAGGTAAATGATTTATCTAATACAGTTGTGAAGAAGTATCCTCGGAATCATACTAAAATTTGAAGAGAGTTTGTTTGTTTGCGATTTTCTCCAAGACTGATGAATGGATTGGCCCCAGACTTGGTGTGCACATGCAGACAGACCTCGGAAATGTCCTTACGAAATCCAAATTTGGATATGACTAAGGCTACGGTTACACCTAAAGCGAATTCGCGTGCGATAGGGCATCGCACGCGACTTAAGCTTTGAAAGCCTTTCTTTGCGTGCAGTGCGGCGGAAAATAACAAAGACTTTGACGCGCGCGTCAATGCATCGCGTTCGGTGTAACCTCAGCCTTAGAGTTTTCAAAATGCTAAGATATTAACGAAAATAACAATGCTGTTTAGGCCTTTTGACGTCATGACATCATCAAGATTTCTGCTGCGTCATCAGTGACGTCGGCAACGTCGTGATGAAATGATATTTTGTCCCCAAGCGCTCCTAATGACGTGATGCGTCTCGCATGACGCGCATCAGACCAACTTACCGCGTCCCCAGTGAACGGGTAAACCTAGTAGTTTAAATACACCAAAGGTGAAGATGCCTCTGCCTAAATCATCACCACCGTGATGTCTCTTCCCATATTTCAGACTGACCACCAGGATTATTGTGAAGTTTGCCAACAAGGAGGTGAGATCATCCTGTGTGACACGTGTCCTCGAGCGTATCACTTGGTCTGTCTGGACCCAGAGCTTGAGGAAGCACCAGAGGGCAAATGGAGTTGTCCTCATTGTGTAAGTAGATCAAGCTACTTTAAATGTTTCTAATCTAATCAGATTCTTGTAGATTTGTCAAAAAAAAGTAAGTTCTCAAATTCTGCTGGTCAAAAATCATTTTGTTTTCGGTAATATTGGAAATGTTCAGGTGGTTAGGAGAAGAAAACTCAACGAATGTTAAAACCCAATAGAGCCCATGCTGCCCTAAACCGCCCTGCCGCGAGCCAACGAGAAGACCACGCCCGCTTTTTGACAAAAATCCCCATCACATCTAATGTAGAAATCAAAATCATCAATTTCTGCCGGGAGTGCCACCAACCGCCACGTCGCCTGATGCCGATACCGCCATAAACCGCCTTGACTCGGCATAATGTAGTGGAATTTTGTGGCGGTTCAGGGTGGTGTATAAAGCTGCAGATGTGAAGTGCAAAAAAAACAGGCGGATCTATTGGATTAAAAGAAAACATGGGGAGCCACAGTGGTGTAGTGGTTCGGGTCCGACTAGTGGTCAGAAGGTCCCAGGTTCGAATCCCACTGGGCGTGAGACTTTGGGCAAGACTCTTTGCCTCACTGGCCTCTCTCCACCGAGGTGTATAAATGGGTTCCAGTCAGAAATGCTCAGATTGTAGCGCTGAATGAGCAGCTCATCAGAGTTCTACTCAAACATGTCAAAGGTTTCAGGATAGACGGGGGTTAAAGTGTACTCTTGATATCAGACTATAAACCCAAACTTTAACTTTTTTTAAACTTTAAATGTTTCCCTTCCTCTTCAGGAGAAGGAAGGACCCCCAGAGCCAGAAAATGATGAACATATGGAATTCTGTCGTATTTGTAAAGACGGAGGTGAACTTCTCTGCTGTGACAATTGTCCGTCGGCATATCACGTACATTGTCTCAATCCACCGCTGACGATTGTCCCCGACGGTGACTGGCATTGTCCTCGCTGCTCGTGCAAACCGTTGAAAGGTCGTGTTCAGAAGATCCTCACATGGCGATGGACCGATCCGCCAAAAGTTGACGATGAATTGGACCACAATCCGAACAGTCCGACAAAGAAGAAAATGGCACATCGTCCAACGAGGGAGTTCTTTGTGCGATGGCATGAGATGTCTTTCTGGCACTGCGCTTGGATCAGTGAACTGGCTGTAAGTACAGTGGTACCTCTCAGGGGTTTAGATAACGTGCGTATTTGCGTAAATATGCAAATCTTGTTGGGAAAAACGCAAGTGAAATCTTGCACAAGACGTAACATACGCATGCCAAAAAAGCCCCAGATGCGGACCGTACGCTACTATGATAATTTATGATCCGTCAAATACGCAAGAAATTGAAAACTGTCTAGCTTATAAGGGCGAATAAAGTTCCAAAACACGATGAGACTGCCGCCATGGCCGCCATGGCCGCCATTTGCAATCTTTCCAGGTCTCGCTGTACAGTTTTGGTGAGGTCTCACTGCACAGTTAAGCCCCTGTCACACCGCTTATTTTGAGCCTTTCACCATGCAAAATAGCCACAATAAATTAACAAAACTATGTAATGTAAGGCAACTGTAGACGTTATAATTTTGAGTTTTGATAATTTCTGTCTCAATTTCAGCTTGATGTGTATCACACGATCATGTTCCGTACTTACATGCGTAAGAACGACATGGATGAGCCTCCGCCCCTTGAAGACGGTAGCAGTTACGGTCAACAAGGGAAAGAAAAGGGGGAGGACCCCCACAATCTGGAGGAACGTTTCTACCGGTATGGAGTACGGCCGGAATGGTTACAGGTCCATAGGATACTTAATCATGGGTAAGTTGGATTACGCTTTCCTTTGAGCTGACCTCTGGTGAGCTTATGTAAGTACTACCCAGTACGTTCCAGGGTTTTCGGTAGAGAATTTTGCTCAAGGGTCATACTTCAACTTGGAGGACCACTTTGTCATATTCTGACTTTTGAGGGGTCACCACAGTTCTCAATGAATGTGACCCCGTCATAGAGTGGAACCAGTCTATGGTGATTGCAGCGCCATCTTCAGCACACACGGACGAACTAAAAACGCGTGTTTGCCTAAAGATGGCATTTCAATCAGCGTTGGCGGGAGCTCATACTTTAATATTCATTACCACACTTTCTCTGCTAACATGGCATGTGGGTCTGGGTGACTTGATTTTGGCACGTTGTGGAGAATTCTAAGCGTGAAGAATAGATGCATCTGCGGTAAAACCGTGGGTCAACGGGTCAAATTATAAAGGAGCGAGTTGTATATGCGTCGCATTGTATTTGGGGCATCAAAGCTGCATCAGTTTGACTGAGGGGGCTTCTTGGTCGCATGTCAGATGACGGATTCCTGCGTATTTGACCCGGGAGCTTGGGTTACCGAAAACCCTGCATGCTTTGTGTTTGTCTTGCAGAAGAATTATCGGTAGTCGGACTGGGGATTGAATCAAGAACCTCAGAGGTGACGATGATGTTCGCACTGCGCCACTCTTAAAGCCCTGAACGTCTCATGGTTTATTTAGCAGAGACTGTTCTCATTTCTTTACTGTTTATAGACTCAATACTTTCTCCTATCTTTTGTTTCTGTGTAGGAGACTAGATAAAGATGGAAAACAGTGGTACTTGGTCAAATGGCGGGAGTTGTCGTACGATCTTGCCACTTGGGAGAATGGGGATCTAGACGAGGAGGATACAATCCCAGACTTCCAGGAGGCGATCGATAACTACTGGGGTCTCAGGTAATTATCACTGATTAATATTGCTGATTAATTGGACCATAAGGACATCAAACCCATAAGCTTTATTCAGAATGTCGCAGAATGTGCGACATTCTGAGAAAAACGTGATACCCAAAGAAATTTTCAATGAAACTTCTTCCAATTGTTTTATACGATAGCTATGGGTCTTCTCCATGATGTGTGAAAATTCCATACGATTCCATTCAGTAGCCTAGTTCTTGTGTTGTGTTATGGAACATTTAGTAGACAGTACCCACGCACACAATGTGTCTATCGAGGCTTGTTCCGGTTTAGTTCGTTAGCGTAGCCACGTGTCACTTTGACCTTGACCTGCTACTGGGTACATCTGTCATGCTCCTCTCACGAGAGTCATTCGTGTTATAAGCCGCGGGTAGTACGGCAGTGCGGGTCTTCTGAGGATTTAGTAATGATCTATGGGGGTGCGGGCCTAAGGTGGTGTGGTTAGTCTGAAAAATACGGTAAAGGCCTGTATCGGTTCAACTTTCTTTCCTAGGCGCCTCATGTTCAACGGTGTCGATGATGAGAAACCCAAGAAGGGTAAAGGCAACAAGAAGAAAGGCAAAGGCAAGGCTGCAGAAGGCAAATCGTGTTTCAAGGCACCCCCATCCAAACCAATCACGGATGTAAGTCATATTTAAACAATGCTGTACTGACATCTAAATGAATATATATACAAAAATAGTGTCCAATTCTTGCCAGTTGCCAGGGTTCTGCCGCTGCTGGTCGGCGCCGGACGGCCCTGTCCAGGATGCAGAAATCCCGACCGGCACTCGGCCTAAAAAGAGTATTTTCCGACCATCAGAACTAATGAAGTGTGCCATGAGAGATGCCCGCCACGCCCACTTCCGAATTTCCTTTCTGTTCCCATTCACCAAATGTGCTTCCCGGCGGCTTTCTGACCCAGTTCTGACCAACGAAACAACAACCACAACGGCGGGCTGCCTAATTTGCAATAGAGTGGATCGGGGTCATTTTAACGCCAAATGAGCTCATTATTTTGACTCTCTGTCTCAGGTGCCAGGAAATCGCATTTCAGCAAGTCTTGATTTATATTCTGGGGGAGGGCCTCCAGCCCCCTCCCCGTTCCGACTGGCACTTACTTGTTCAGTCCTGGGCAGAACCCTGAATTGCATGTCATCTCGGTCAGACATCCAATGGCCTGTAAGGGATCATCTCAAAATTGATTGAAGCTGAAAAAAGACGAAATGATTTCATCTGGGGGGGGAGGGGGTCTGCATTTTGGGGCCTGTCATTTTGTCTTTTTAAATTCTCTGGCTTCATCGTTGTTGGGGCCATGCCGTGGACAATTTAGACTGTACATTGCATTGCACCTACCTACATTGTCTTTTATTTGAAAAGAGACTATATAAAAGCTGAAAATAAATATGAAGCCAGGCATTTGTGACCAGGCACAACAAAATGAGTCGGGAAGTCGTACAGAAGAAGACCCGACATGTCCAAGGTGACACCAACGGTTCGATGATTTCAGGATTGTCTGCCCATTGTGAAATTTGACTTTGTCGATTTCTGTAATTGTTGTCTGGTGTCATGTTCGGTCTTCTTCTGTGCACATTCCGACTCTTTTTGTTGCGCCGGTCACATTTGATTTTTTTAGCCCGCTTGGCCGCAAGGCCCAGCAGGGCTTATGCTGTGGTTGGGGTCATTGAGTGGTGGTCTGTCGTGCGTTAGTCCGTACGGCGGTACGGCCGTACGTCCGTAAACTTTGGTTTGTTAGCGCTCTAGCGCCTTTATTTTTCGAGGAATCTTTTTGGTCCTTGGTGGGTGTATATATGGGCCTAAGATCTAGGTCGAGTTCGATTTTGAGTGCGGTTGGATTCCTACTTTGGCCTCCAGGGGGCGTTTTGTGAAAAATTTCAAAGGGCTATAATTTGATAATGGTTCAAGCTATCGTTTTGAAACTTTGTACACATTCACCTCTAGGTTATAGCAACTTACAGACAGAATTTCGGTGAAATCTGATTCTTGACTTTGCCACTAGGGGGCCAAAACCAAAATCACTAAAAGTGCTATTTCTCCCTCACCAAGAGATGGATCTTTGTCAAATTTTTATCATGGGTATATCTAATGAGAATACATAAGATAATACTTGAGTTTTTAAATTTGACCTACTTTGGAAGGTCACAGGGGTCAAAGTTTTCTGAAATTACGAAATTGGCTCTTTTTGTAATGGCTTGACCGATTGCTTTGAAACTTCGCACATACATGTATTGAGGTCATCTCTGATAGAACCTGGGCATTGATTAGGCCCGAGGCCCCCATACCACCCAGATCATGGGGCCAAAACCCAAAACAAAAAGTGTTCTTTCTCCCTAATGAAGTGATGGATCTTCATCAAATTTCTATTAAGGGTAAATGGGATACATAACATAATACTGCTCCAAGCCAAGCGGGCACAGTGCCATTGGCACTATTTTTCGTCTTTTAAGGGGGGAGGGGGTTCAGGGAGAGATTAAATCATTTCGTCTTTCTCAGCTTCAGTCAATTTTGAGATGATCCCTTATCATGATGAAGTCCCTTCTGTACAACATCTGCCATTATTTCCTGATTGTTTGCCCACCTGTAGCGGTTTCTCCCAAGTTTTCATCTCCTGTCTATTTCCCCATCTTTCAGCTGCGGAAAAAATTGGACGTTCAACCGCCATACATTGATGAGACAGGTGGAACTCTTCATCCTTACCAGCTGGAGGGGCTAAATTGGTTGCGGTTCTCGTGGGCTAACAATACAGATACCATCCTAGCCGATGAGATGGGTCTAGGAAAGACCATTCAAACGATAGCGTTCTGTTACTCGCTCTATAAAGAGGTGAGAGGTCTCTCTTCTTTCCTTGCCACAGGCGGTGTTTCCATCAGAGGGGGGATGAGGGTGATCTATCCCCCCTCAAATTTATATTTCAGGGGGGATATCATCCCCTCGGGTTTGCTGACTAAAGTTTTAAGAATTATTTCGTGGCGGTGGTAAGCTTTGTTTTTTGCTTCATTTCCATGTCTGAGATGCTTGGAAATTGCTTCTTTTGCACTGCTTATTTCAAAAAAAATTTATGTGAGGGGTCCCTTGTGCTCCCCCGTGGCACTTCGCACTATAAACAGGCTCCCCATCACCCCCTCAAAAATAATCCTGGCGGAAACCCTAAGGTGAAAATTCTAAAAAGATCAGTGATCGCTCCATAAAACAACTGAGTCTATTGTAAAGATATATACCGACCTGTGGTGACGAAGCTTGCTTGGTGGCTGGATCAATGCTGTGCATCCAACTCCCTATCTTTTTGGCACCAGAGGTTTAGATAACGTGCATATTTGTGTAAATACGCAAATCTTAGTTGGAAATCTTAGTGAAAAATGCAAGTGACATCTTGCACAAGACATAACATACGCATGTCAAAAAAGCCCCAGATGCGGACCCTACGCACTGTGATGATCCGTCAAATTCGCAAGCTATTGAAAACTGTCTATTTAATAGCACGAATAAAGTTCCACAGTCAGCATGCAAGACGCGATGATGAGATCGCCGCCATGGCGGCCATTTGCAATACAGGCGTGACGTCAGAATCTTTCCAGGTCTCACGACACTGACTGTTTTGGTGGGGGCGCACTACACAGTTATGGCATATCCTGCTCTGGTAATGACAGTCATGCGTAAAATACGCCACTTTACAGGGACCAGGAGAGCAGTGTATGCACTCACTAAATACAAGATGAGTGAAGAACTCCTGGCAAAAAAATGAACTAAACCCCTGAGCAGGATCTTTGTAAATCACTCCGAGTGGAGATCTTCTCTCTGAATATTGTACTTTATCTCTTCTTGCCTGTATGTGTACCATTTCCATTGTCAAAGATACGTATATCAAAGTTAGAAATTTGGTTTCAGGGACACAGTAAAGGTCCATTCTTGGTCAGTGCTCCACTCTCTACCATCATCAACTGGGAGCGAGAGTTTGAGTTCTGGGCCCCTGAACTTTATGTTGTGACATACTGTGGTGACAAAGATAGCCGAGCTGTCATCAGGTAAGATATCATGACATCTGTCCCTCGTGAACGACAAATCGGTTGCCCAGGACAATCAGTTTTTCACACGGACAAGTGAAAACGAAAAATCAGTTGCCCATGGGACAACCACTCTAAAATATTGACCATCCTACTGATTTTTCCCGCTACGGTTGCCCAGACAACGTTCGTCTGCTCAGCTTCAAGAAACACTCAAAAAAATTGACGTAGACAAACATAATACAGCACAGGTTTGTCTAAACAGGTATTGCTGAAGTGACTTGGCCTTCATGAAGATTTCTCTTATTTCAGAGAGCATGAGTTTTCATTCGACGAAGGTGCCGTCCGTAGCGGACCCAAGGCGTGCCGAATGCGGAAAGACTGCACCGTCAAATTCCACGTTCTTCTCACGTCGTACGAGTTAGTCAGCATCGATCAGGCAACGCTGGGTTCCGTTGACTGGGCCATGTTGGTGGTCGACGAGGCTCACAGATTGAAGAATAATCAGTCGAAATTTTTCCGAGTGTTATCCAACTACAAGATTGGTTACAAGTTACTCTTGACTGGAACTCCCCTGCAGAATAATCTCGAGGAACTGTTCCATTTGCTCAACTTCATGAGTCCGGAGAATTTCACGTAAGTTTCTTAATCATTTCTGTCTCTCCGTGTGGTTCGTTTGTGAGAGGGAGTCAAGTCCCCTTCTAAATTTGCGAGGTTTGTGTAGTCCGACGCAACCTAAAGGCGTGGACCACTGGAATGCGGAAGTGAGGAACTGGAACACTCTATTTTGATCACGAAATTTTATTTCCGTGTCACCATTGTATAATGAAACTACAGTTTATTATCAGTGTTTATTATCAACCCGTCTCTGATTCACTACGGCACAACAGAAACCACAGTTATCTCACTCTAAAGCCCCCGTCACATATCCACTCCGGGGCCCGTATGGCGAGTACTTAAAAACAGACAGATTGCCCCTGAGCCCCGGGAATGAAAACCGTAGAAATGAAAAAGAAAATGAACGTGAAAATGAAAATCATAATGGAGCTGTACTGTTTCTAAAGTCTAGGCCAAGCTGGGTGGGGAAAATCGTACAGGGCCTGGTGGATTTGTGACCTAGGCTTTACCGCAATCTGCATTCCAATGGTCCGCCTCTAGGTTGTGTCAGACTACCCTATATCTGATTGTGGCTGAGAATTTGAGAAATTGTGAAAGTATTGTTGAAAGTTTGTGAATATTTCATTCTTCAGTAACCTGCAGCTGTTCCTGGATGAGTTCGCCGATATCTCAAAAGAAGAACAAGTCAAGAAGCTCCATGATATGTTAGGTCCACATCTCCTCCGGCGACTCAAAGCTGACGTACTCAAGGGAATCCCCTCCAAGTCGGAGTTTATTGTTCGTGTTGATCTCAGCCCGATGCAGAAGTAAGTGTCTTTGTCAGATTTTGTTTAACCCATTCACTGTCAAGCCAGTTGCACTTGTGAATTTACTGTAGGACCGGTATTTTTAGCGTCCATTTAAGTTAGCGATAGGCCAGACTCAGAGATTATCCATCCATTTAACTTCTCGATTGGGTGATCAATGTAACTGCTTCCTAGAAAAGACCAGCTTTGATCTTCCCAGTTACTAAGTGCCCTAATAATCATTTCCTGTTTGACCTACTGCCCCACGGAGAGCTTGGTTGATGAATCATCGTTTTTGTTTTATTTTGGCCCTAGTCAAGTGTTCTCTGCAGGTGGCTGGTTCACGTTTCTTTCATAACCAGGAACTGTTATGACATGTTGGATTTAGCGTCCTTTTAATAACGCAAATGACTGGCTAGACGTGAAAGTCACGAAAATAAACGGCACGTGAACAATTAGGGTTGTACAGTACCCCTACATGTACATTTTCTTCTAGGAAATATTACAAGTACATTTTGACGAGGAACTTCGACGCCCTGAATAGCCGCGGCGGTAACCAGGTCTCCCTTCTCAACATCATGATGGATCTGAAGAAATGTAGTAATCATCCTTACCTCTTCCCAGCTGCTTCTAGTGTAAGTCATCATTCCTCAGCCTCCAGTGGCTTCTCTTCAGAGTGCTCAGCACATCGAGAANTCCAGTCCTTGGATAAGTAGGCATGAACTAAGACTTGTTTCATATTGCTCAGTTGACAGTATGGCAAGTTATCTGAAAATATCAAATTCGTGATATCGATATCACCATGATCCCAACATCTCACATCAAAAGTAATCAGCCCATTCAATTCCTAAGGTATGAAAACCTAAGGGTACAACTTATTTCCATTGCTGTAGGTGTTGAAGGAGCCGAGTTATGCCATCAGATAAAAGCGTGACAGACAAAATATCAAGTCCGATATGTTGATTACATCATGATGGAGACATCTGAGATTGAAAATTATTGGCTCATTGGATTGCCCAGGTTGACAAACCTAGGGGTAGGACTTGTTTCCAAGGCTCTAGCTGTTCAAGGAGATGAGATATGAAGTGTGACAGACCGGACACACAGATACACAGACACACACACACACAGACACACACACACACACACACACACACAGACACCATGACCAAAAACAATATGGTTCCCGATCTGATTGATCGGGAACCATAAAAATGCAAGTGACATCTTGCACAAGACATAACATACGCATGTCAAAAAAGCCCCAGATGCGGACCCTACGCACTGTGATGATCCGTCAAATTCGCAAGCTATTGAAAACTGTCTATTTAATAGCACGAATAAAGTTCCACAGTCAGCATGCAAGACGCGATGATGAGATCGCCGCCATGGCGGCCATTTGCAATACAGGCGTGACGTCAGAATCTTTCCAGGTCTCACGACACTGACTGTTTTGGTGGGGGCGCACTACACAGTTATGGCATATCCTGCTCTGGTAATGAGAGTTACGCGTAAAATACGCCACTTTACAGGGGTCAGGAGAGCAGTGTATGCACTCACTAAATACAAGATGAGTGAAGTACTCCTGGCAAAAAAAATGAACTAAACCCCTGAGCAGGATCTTTGTAAATAACTCCGAGTGGAGATCTTCTCTCTGAATATTGTACATCCCTTCTTGCCTGTATATGTACCATTTCCATTATCAAAGATACGTTCAAAGTTCGAACTTTGATTTCAGGGGCACAGTAAAGGTCCATTCTTGGTCAGTGCTCCTCTCTCTACCATCATCAACTGGGAGCGAGAGTTTGAGTTTTGGGCCCCTGAACTTTATGTTGTGACGTACTGTGGGGACAAAGATAGCCGAGCTGTCATCAGGTAAGATTTCATGACTTACTGTCCCTTGTGTTCGCACTCACTAAATTGAATGCTTACATAAACATTACGGAATTTCCCAAAACGCCAGAAATGGTTGATCCGTGTTGTTTGGGCATA
The DNA here is from genome assembly GCA_002633025.1 of Notospermus geniculatus. Classification (NCBI taxonomy): domain Eukaryota; kingdom Metazoa; phylum Nemertea; class Pilidiophora; order Heteronemertea; family Lineidae; genus Notospermus; species Notospermus geniculatus. The sequence continues at coordinate 39,075 of NMRB01003397.1, read as the reverse complement.
TGCCATTATTTGACTTATTTCTGTCATGCTTCCCCAGCCAGTGGGTCTCTGAAAACCCTTACTCACTGCCTCAGTAGGTGTCACTAGTCATTAAATCTATTGAATTAAAAAAGTTAAAGTTTGGGTTTATAGTCTGATATCAACAACAGTAGAGGTGTCGTCCGACTTCACACTTTAACCCCAGTCTATCCTGAAACCTTTCAGTAGAACTCAGATGAGCTGCTCATTCAGCGCTACAATCCGAGCATTTCCGACCGGTACCCATTTATACACCTGGGTGGAGAGAGGCCAGTGAGGCAAAGAGACTTGCCCAAAGTCTCACGCCCAGTGGGATTCAAACCCGGGACCCTCTGACCGCTAGTCGGCGGCCTGAACCACTACACCAGTCTGGCTCCAAAGGGACATTCAGGTCCTGATCAATTTCCCACACAAAAGGCATCCATTGTTTTGGACCAGATTACTCTGTGCTGCCCTCTATCACAGTTATGATTCCCCATTGCTAATGTGGCTAGGCCTTCATCAAGATTTCTCCTATTTCAGAGAGCACGAGTTTTCATTCGACGAAGGTGCCGTCCGTAGCGGACCCAAGGCGTGCAGAATGCGGAAAGACTGCACTGTCAAATTCCACGTTCTTCTCACATCGTACGAGTTAGTCAGCATCGATCAGGCAACGCTGGGGTCCGTTGATTGGGCCATGTTGGTGGTCGACGAGGCTCACAGATTGAAGAATAATCAGTCGAAATTTTTCCGAGTGTTATCCAATTACAAGATTGGTTACAAGTTACTCTTGACCGGAACTCCCCTGCAGAATAACCTCGAGGAACTGTTCCATTTGCTCAACTTCATGAGTCCTGAGAATTTCACGTAAGTTTCTTAATCATTTCTGTCTCCCCGTGTGGTTCGTTTGTGAGGGATTCAAGCCCCCTTCTAAAATCGTGAGGTCTTATATAGTCTGACACAACCAAAAGGTGGACCATTGGAGCGGAAATGAGGAAATGGAACACTCAATTTCGACCACAAAATTAAATTTTATTTCCGTGTCGCCCTTATATAATGAAACCACAGTGTGTAGATCAATGTTTATTATCTACCCCAGTCTCTGATTCACTACGGCATAATATGTAACTGCAGTTATTTCACTCTAACCACTATCCGCATTCCAATGGTCCGCCTCTAGGTTATGTCAGACTTTATCTGATTGTGGCTGAGAATTTGAGAAATTGTGAAAGTACAGTCCCCCTCGCTATTACGAACCCTTCGGGGTCCAAGGGTTAATTTAGTACTAACGCGGAGTTTGTATAGCGAGGATTTACATACATGTCATGAACTTTTGGGAGCTAGACGTTCGTGGGGTTCTTTTATTAAAATATCTGGGAGTTCGTAAAATCGAGGTTCATAAGAGCGAGGGTGCACTGTATTGTTGAAAATTTGTGGATCTTCCATTCTTCAGTAACCTGCAGCTGTTCCTGGATGAGTTCGCCGATATCTCGAAGGAGGAACAAGTCAAGAAGCTCCATGATATGTTGGGGCCACATCTCCTCCGGCGACTCAAAGCTGACGTACTCAAGGGAATCCCCTCCAAGTCGGAGTTTATCGTTCGTGTTGATCTCAGCCCGATGCAGAAGTAAGTGTCTTTGTCAGATTTTGTTTAACCCATCCACTGCCAAGATAGATAGATAGATAATTTGAAAGTTCGTCACCCTTTTGGATCTTAAGCTTATACTACGGTGTCGAGTCCATGGCAGGCTACTGTCCACCTGTGTGGGGTCTTTTACTTGCCCTGGCATAGACACTCGGGTACAAGGGACCACGGCTTTCAGTCTCATCCGACAGACTCTAATTGGTTCACAGCTTTTCACATACATGTCCTGGCTGGGAATAGAGGCCTTGCAATGACGTCATTCTGGCGGCCATGCTGGAGGGCAGAGGCGTGAGCCGACCGTGACGTGACTTGCGCCACGCCATTGTTTGACGAATGTCATTGGGACATGCAGAGCTCATTTCGCTGCATCTCTGCAGCATGTGCTCCCCAGCATGGCGGATGGTGATGTCATTTGCAAGGCCTCTATTGAATCCAAACATTGACCCTGTTAGGATTGAAAGTCGAGCGTGTAGACCGCTCGGCCAGCAGGCCAAGATAAGCAAGCAAGTTGCACTTGTGAATTTACCCCTACATTTTCTTCAGGAAATATTACAAGTACATTTTGACAAGGAACTTCGATGCCCTGAATAGCCGCGGCGGTAACCAGGTCTCCCTTCTCAACATCATGATGGATCTGAAGAAATGTAGTAATCATCCTTACCTCTTCCCTGCTGCTTCTAGTGTAAGTCATCATTCCTCAGCCTCCAATGGCTTCTCTTCAGATCGCTAGCCACACCAACGACCGTGTTTAACCTCTGTTGATCCTCATTTCATGTTGCATTACAGTCGAACCTCCTGTCATGTTCCATCATGTATTTAACTCCTTCACTGCCAGAAATCACGTATTTTGGACCCCTTTTGCCCCCCCCCCAAAACTGACCAGAAATAAGTAAGACACACACACAAAATTAGGCTTAAAATGTTAGTTGTCATCCCACCTTTCAGTAGAAAATCATAATGACTGAAGTGATTCCAGTAAAACTTGCAAAAATTCTTGACAGAAATGATATTTTGTGGCAATCTGACCTGCATTCGGTGCACAGAGAATGCAACGTCCATGACGCGACTTCAGTAAATCACGCACTGTGTAACAAACATGTACATCGTGCCTACATCATATACATCCATGTGCAGCACAAACAGCAAGTTGCGAGATTCGAAATGAGATAGCAGGGCGCTTTCTTCAATGGACTTTCCGCACGATATTTAGCTAATGAAACAAAACGTGGTTGGGATAGGTCATTTTAACCCTTTAGCACTCAAGCTTATGTAATTTTTTATCCATCTGTTCCTCAAGAGAGTTTGTAAAAGTGAGCAAGTTCAACAAGAAATAAATGTACTAAACATCAGTAAATGGACGACGCCGTGTCAAGAGCTGAAGTTCGGCTCAGAACATCAGCTCAGGTAGAAAAATATTTTGGGGCAGAATTTTTACGCCAGATGTCAGCACCAGTCGCACACGGGCATTTGGAGGAAATCTGAAGCGGGCATTCACGGGCGTTTGGAGTGCTAAAGGGTTAATGCATTTCCTTCTTTTTGTTGAAGATCCTCAAATATATTCATAAAAACCGTTTCCATTTTAGGAAGCTCCCAAGCTGCCAAATGGTGCATATGAAGGCTCTGCCCTGACCAAGGCATCCGGGAAGCTGGAACTTCTCTCCAAGATGTTGAGACAACTACGAGAAACCGGCCACAGGGTCCTCATCTTCTCTCAGATGACAAAGATGTTGGATATCTTGGAAGATTTCTTAGAAGCAGAGGGGTACAAGTATGAACGGATAGATGGTGGGGTTACCGGTCAGACCAGACAAGATGCTATTGATAGATTCAATGGTGAGTAGATGGGACTTATAGATCAGTTCAAACTACATTGTAGGTCATTGTCATGGCGATTTCTTGAAAATTCGCACATGTGCAGTAGCCGTTTTTGACCCGTCGAAGACGGAAGTCGGTGTTTTAATGGCTTTCATCGAAGGTTTGCCAGTGGGTCGCACAATTCTGCTGTTTTCTGTTGGTTTTTCGCCCAGCTTTGTGTTTATACGTATGTTACTCCTCGATATAATCATTACCAACATGAAAATCGGGTGCGATATACAGAAAAAACTCGCCCGATTGGGTCTCCGAATGGACAAAAATGGCAATGCACGCAGCCGTAGATCGCGAATTCACTGCATTCTTCGCTCGACCTCTCGCACGCTTTGGTGAGATAGCGTGGAAACCAGTGAATTTTCCTTTCCTCAACCAGTACCAGACCCTTTCACAGCGTACGGTAATTAACCCTTTAGCACTCAAGCTTACGTAATTTTTAGCTCACTGGGGTGAGCTATTACGATGGTGCAGCGTCCGTCGTCGTCCGTCGTCGTCGTCGTCCGTCGTTGTCCGTTAGCAGGGCACGTTTCGTAACCGCTGGAGCTATTGATCTGAAACTTGGTACATATATACCCCTAGGTCAGATGACCCACGACACCAAGTTTCGGTCCGATTCAACTCTCAGTTTGGCCACCAGGTGGCGGAAACCAAAAACACAAAAAGTACAATAACTCCTGAACTAATGACTGGATCATCTTCAAATTTTTATCATAGGTGTAGCTAATAAGGATACATAACATATATAACGGGTTTTTGATTTGACCTACTTTTCAAGGTCACAGAGGTCAAAGTTCGACAAAAGTGACGAACCTGCCACAGTTTGTCATTATTTCACCGAGCCACTTCATATCTTGCATAAACATATATTGGAGGGGTACCTTAAAAAATACCAAGTTACGGCCTGATTCGACATCCAATATGGCCGCCAGGTGGCGTAACCTGAAAATCAAGTAAGTGCTATTACTCAGGAACGGCTTGACGCAGAGTGCTCAAATTTGATATTTACCTCCATCTAGATGACCTTTACATGCATGTCAAATTTCGGCCTGATTTGACTTCAAACATGGCCACCAGGTGGCATAACCCAAAAATCATCAACGTGCTGTAACTCAGGAACGACTTGACCCAAAGCGCTCCAATGTGCTATGTGGCCCCCACCAGTTGACCTTTATGTCCATGTGAAGTTTCGGCCCGATCGGACATCCAATATGGCCGCCAGCTGGCGTAAGCCGGAGATCATCAAAGTGCTGTAACTCGGGAATGCCTTAACCCAAAGCGCTCCAATGTGCTATGTGGTCCCGTGCAGATGACCTTTATGTGCATGTGAAGTTGCCGCCTGATCGGACATCTAATATGGCCGCCAAGTGGCATAACCCAAAAATCATGAAAGTCTTTTCTGGGAATGACTTGACCCAGATTGCTCATAACTGATATGTACCTCCCTCTGTCATTAGACTATTATGTCCAACCCAGTGAGCACATGGTCCATGGACCATTTTTTATCCATCTGTTCCTTAAGAGAGTTTGGAAAAATGAGCGTTTTCAGCCCCCAAAAAACGTACTAAACATCAGTGAATGGGCAAAACCATGTCAAGAGCTGCAGTTCAGCTCAGAAAATCAGCTAAGGTAGAAAAATATTTTGGTTCATCATTTTCCCTTCAGATGGCAGCACAAGTCTGCGGGCGTCCACGGGCGTTTTGAGGAAATGTGAAGCAGGCGTCCACGGGCGTTTTGAGTGCTAAAGGGTTAAAGGCTGCCCTGTTGAAATATCGGAGAAAATCGCCAAAAATGCCACCGATTGCTGGAATCCTTCGTTGAAACCAATCATGCATATGAAAACACACCAACTTCCGAGTTGACAGTCAAAACGGCAATCCATGGCAATGACCTAATTATGAAGTTTGAACTCATCTATTGAGGCTAAAGTTTGCAGCAGGGTTCAGATATCAGTCATCTCCTGATAAATTTTCCACCACCCTCGTCAAAAAATCACTTCATATATTCATTTTCATTTCCCACATCCTAATTGATGAGTTTTTTCCCCACAGCAACTGGAGCCCCACAGTTTGTCTTTCTCCTCTCAACAAGGGCTGGTGGCCTCGGGATCAATCTGGCCACCGCCGACACCGTCATTATCTACGACTCGGATTGGAACCCTCACAATGACATCCAGGCGTTCAGTCGGGCTCATCGTATTGGCCAGGCAAACAAGGTCATGATTTATCGTTTTGTGACACGTAATTCCGTGGAGGAGAGGATCACGCAGGTTGCTAAGAAGAAGATGATGTTGACACATTTGGTCGTGCGGCCGGGGATGGGGGCCAAGGGAAACTCAATGTCCAAACAAGAACTCGATGATATTTTGAAGTTTGGTACAGAGGAGCTGTTTGCAGCAGAAGAGGGCGGTGAGTAGAAAATAGTATTGTTTAAAGGCCTGTCTACACCATCAACATTTCCAAGACATTTCAAAAACATCCAGCTGCAACATTTCCAAAACACCATTGTTTTCGGTTTGTTGCACAGTGTGGACTGGACCTGCAACTTTTGCAAAACAACTCTATCAACTCATGTTTTGATAGTGTTGCAGAGGCTAGACCAACCCCAAAACAAGCCGCAACATTTCCAAAACAGGTTTTAAAATGTTTTGTCGCAGAAATGTTTTGAAGATGTTGAAGGTGTAGACAGGCCTTTAGATACTGTCACACGGAAGTAGTCCTCAAAACGTCCTGTCCCGTCCTAAAAAAGTCGTAAAACGGGCTGGAATGTGTAACGTTGGCCAAATAATGCCTCGAAGTTCTGGAACACCCTTCCCGTCCGAGCCCGTCCATGAAGTTGTAAAAAGACTGTAACAAGTTGCCACTACGTCCACTCCGTTCACACACAGTTGCCCGTTCGGCAACATTTTCAAGAACATACTGAGAACTACCTCAGCGTGATGGGGTATTAGATTCAAATAGATACAAATAGTTTGTTTCTTGGAATGAAAAATGATTTTGTTGCCCATGTAGACAGCACCTTCTGCCTGAAGTTTCGTAAGCCGATCTTTTTGATTACTTGTGCGTCTTTTTTTCAGACGGAGATGACCACAAGATCGTTTATGACGATAATGCCGTCGGTCGGTTGTTGGATCGATCTCAAGAAGGCCAGGAGGAGAAACAAGAGGCTATGAATGATTACCTCAGCTCGTTCAAGGTCGCTCAGTATCAGGTCAAGGAACAGGAGGATGAGGTGAGTGTTAAACAGTGGGAAGTGGGAGTACAGTCGGTGTAAGTAAGAGCTCTACCTTTGTTACCAAGATCAACGAAGCTTGGTGAGTAGCTGTTACTTCAAATGAACGTGCTCCCACTGATAACTAGGAAAAACAAGAAAATTTCTTGGGGTCAAATCTTTTTGATCTATTCATCATTTTAAAGCCCCTTGGTATTGAATTTTGTGGTATTTTCAAAGTGTTAAGAGAATGTAGGTAGAGGTCTCGTAGCTTCATGAAGGTCCCCAAAATGCTTGCCTGATACGTACTTCAGAGAATCAAGACCTACATGTAGTTTTCAGCACACATTGAAAAAACTGCAGGCAGAGCTCAAATGTATTCAGATAAAGCATAGTACATTGTACATGTTGTACACTACACTAACATTGGCGAACGTAAGCCCGTTCTGAATTGAATAGAGTGTGGCTTTAATATCACCCTGCCATCTTGGTTTCTATCATCCTCCCACAGCAGGGCTTTGGTCTCGTTCCTCATCATATACGCACACAAAGCCCTGCTGAAATTGGGCATCCCAGCCAAGCGTGAGGCGGTCAGAAATACGTTGCCCAATCAGAGTGCAGCATTTCTAGGGTGTGAATGCTAAATAATTATGACTTATATAAACAATCAAAAATAATAAGAATCAATAATAAGAATCATTGGGATAATATTCAGTCAATTTTGGAAAGACATAAGTGATTTGTAGATACAAAACTTCTGCGATAAAACAGGGTAAAACCATGAAAGTACCCAATCACGACAGTAGGGGGAGTGCAACTAGAGTATGGAACAGCTATTTCAGCAGGGGTTTGTGAGGGGATGACGAAGAGCGATGTAAAAACCCCTGCTGTGGGAGGATGGGTTTCTATGAGATTTCTGGGCAACTCGCATATGCAAATGACTATTGGGTAGGAAACCCCATGAAATCAAGATGGCGGAGGGTCATTGAGACGACGAATAGACAAATCCCAAATTCCCAGATCTGCGCACTTCTGCCGAAAATAATCATAAACACCACCTCGTCCTGAAACCAGCTGACGTGACGCAATCACGATTCAGCAATGGTGGACTCTGACGCAACGTCGGCGAAGTCACTGTCATGGAGTTCTCTGCGTCACGTCATTCAGCTTCAGACCGAGGTTCTTTTTACGATTTCGACGGAAGTGCGCAGATCTTTCTCGTTTACGTCAATTTGGGATTTGTCTATTGAATGTTTTCTTTCTACCTTCAGGATGACGAAGAGGTCGAGCGTGAGGTGATCAAGCAAGATGCCGATTCGGCAGATCCGGCGTACTGGGAGAAACTCCTCCGTCATCACTACGAACAACAACAAGAGGACTTGGCACGCACGCTCGGCAAGGGAAAACGGGTCCGAAAACAGGTCAACTACAACGACGCCATGACAGGTAGGCACCGTAAGCATTTAACAAACTACTCATCACTCCCCTCCCCCCGCCATTTACCTATGCAACTGACATCAACTTTCCAGTTCCTTGCTTTTCGTATCAATACAAATAGTTTGGCCACCAGGTGGCGGAAACCAAAAACACAAAAAGTACAATAACTCCTGAACTAATGACTGGATCATCTTCAAATTTTTATCATAGGCGTAGCTAATAAGGATACATAACATATATACGGGTTTTTGATTTGACCTACTTTTCAAGGTCACAGAGGTCAAAGTTCGACAAAAGTGACGAACCTGCCACAGTTTGTCATTATTTCACCGAGCCACTTCATATCTTGCATCAACATATATTGGAGGGGTACCTTAAAAAATACCAAGTTACGGCCTGATTCGACATCCAATATGGCCGCCAGGTGGCGTAACCTGAAAATCAAGTAAGTGCTATTACTCAGGAACGGCTTGACGCAGAGTGCTCAAATTTGATATCTACCTCCATCTAGATGACCTTTACATGCATGTCAAATTTCGGCCTGATTTGACTTCAAACATGGCCACCAGGTGGCGTAACCCAAAAATCATCAAAGTGCTGTAACTCAGGAACGACTTGACCCAAAGCGCTCCAATGTGCTATGTGGTCCCGTGCAGATGACCTTTATGTGCATGTGAAGTTGCCGCCTGATCGGACATCTAATATGGCCGCCAGGTGGCATAACCCAAAAATCATGAAAGTCTTTTCTGGGAATGACTTGACCCAGATTGCTCATAACTGATATGTACCTCCCTCTGTCATTAGACTATTATGTCCAACCCAGTGAGCACATGGTCCATGGACCATTTCATTATAACTTTCTCATCAATCAAACTGATGGGTGTACAGATAGATTACTTGCGAATAAATAATATCCACAAGAAAAGGTCTTCTCTTACCTGGCCACCATCTGATTTTCGTTCACAGGATTTGTAAAATATTGGCCCAGACCATAGCCGGATAGCAACAGCACCAAGAGCTATGAAAGGCATATTGTATTGCACTCCATGCAACTCTGTTGAGCAGCCAAAGTCATGTCCTTCCTCGTTTCCATTGGGATAAAGAAGTCACAGCTCGCCCTAAAACAGTCTTTACCCATAGCTGCAATATCTCTCAGCACCTGATCTGAAAGAATGACAGGAATAGCAGATTCGGGACAATAAACTGAGAATCAGAGACGATGTACAATGAAACAATAAAGACATAAGAAAGTTTTTTCATTTAAAAAGTTAAGTTTATTCCAAATTTGATCCCAAAGAGACTTGTTAAAAATCTAAGTGTAATTTTCAAAAAGCCCTACTCAGCTCAACCAACCCCGTACCGTTAAAATATTGTCCATTGAGTCAGACTATAGCACACCATGGTGAGGTACACCGTCTTGTGATGATCCTGTTCGTCAAATAAACAAGCTTCAAACAGTTTGATTTGCCATGAAAGACGAGCTATACTCAGCAAATTCTAAACAGCCCTATTATCCAAATGACCCTGCCAAGTGTAAGAGATGTCGGTCACAAAAAAAATCACAAGTTTTTCCACACGAAAATTTTCAACAGTAGTTTGAAAGAGTTCTACATGATGGTGAGCAAATTTTGAAGAATATTTTTGTTCAATGTAATATGCAATCACTCATGGTGGAAGTTGAACGATTACTCTTACTGACACTAAACTGCTTTGAAAATGCGAGAAATTAAGAATGACCATAACCATGAATGACCAATGAAGTCCACAGTTATCCAGCTACGCTCTCTCAGAAATCAAGATACAGGCCTACCTCACACATCCTTTTTTTCTACAACCCTTGTGACATCCACCACGTCTAGAAGACATCAAAACCGAGGGGAAGGAGATATGCCTGGGGACTACAAATTACATTAATTTTTTTACAAATTTTACTACCTATCCCCTAGAATCGCACATTCTTCTAAACCAACCTGAAAAATTTTTTGGAAGACGCGATCCACTTTCAAGCAGAAAGGGAGAAGAGCTGAAAGTTATGCTCCGAAGTGAAACAACGTCCACTTAGTCCCTTCCTGATGGTGAGCAAATTTTGAAGAATATTTTTGTTCAATGTAATAAGCAATCACTCATGGTGGAAGTTGAACGATTACTCTTACTGACACTAAACTGCTTTGAAAATGCGAGAAATTAAGAATGACCATAACCATGAATGACCAATGAAGTCCAAAGTTATCCAGCTACGCTCTCTCAGAAATCAAGATACAGGCCTACCTCACACATCCTTTTTTTCTACAACCCTTGTGACATCCACCACGTCTAGAAGACATCAAAACCGAGGGGAAGGTGATATGCCTGGGGACTACAAATTACATTAATTTTTTTACAAATTTTACTACCTATCCCCTAGAATCGCACATTCTTCTAAACCAACCTGAAAATTTTTTTGGAAGACGCGATCCACTTTCAAGCAGAAAGGGAGAAGAGCTGAAAGTTATGCTCCGAAGTGAAACAAGGTCCACTTAGTCCCTTCCCAGCTCATGCCTTACCTCAAATATACATCTATGCTTTGGGTAACTCACACTTGACTACCGTTACCCAGATTGCTCATAACTGACATGTACCTCTCTCTGTCATTACACTGTATGTCCAAACGAGTGAGCACATGGTCCATGGACCATTTCATTATTATTTTTTCGGGAAGAGAAACTTTTGCCCCCCTTTTAAAGAATTTTTCGGGAGAAAAGTCATTCAAAGTACCCTATTTTAAGTGTTTTTCGGGAATTTTTTCCCGAAGACTGCTGCCGAAAATGACCCCTTTTCCCGCGAAAATTGGTACGAGCATGCGGTATGGTTGACACCTGAGTGGGGGGGCCGGGATACTGAACTGGAGGAACTGGTCGTCTCACCAAACCTGCGAGGATAGAGATAAATTGCAGACCTAAACCCGAGGCTCTTTGCCAAGGGTTTAGGTTGGAATGACAGCTCCACATGAGTGGATTTGGTGAGACGACCAATACCGACAGTGAGGTATCAATTTCTATTCTAAAGCACCTTCCCACAAAACCTCTCCGACCCTAAACATTCATATTCAAGTTCAGTGCAATTTGATTGCAAATATTTTTAAAATGTTCAGAGGCAATCTGACCTGCCTCCGGTTCACAGAGAATGCAACGTCAGTGACGCGACATCAGTAAATCATGCACTGTGTAACAAATATGTGCATCGTGCCTACATCATATACATCCATGTGCAGCACAAACAGCAAGTTGCGAGATTCGAAATGAGATAGCAGGACACTTTCTTCAATGGACTTTCCACATGATATTTAGCTAATGAAACAAAACATGGACTTAGGATAAGTCATTTTAGTGCATTTCCTTCTTTTTTGAAGCTCATCAAATATATTCATGAAAACCGTTTCCATTTTAGGAAGCCCCCAAGCTGCCAAATGGTGCGTATGAAGGCTCTGCCCTGACCAAGGCATCTGGGAAGCTGGAACTTCTCTCCAAGATGTTGAGACAACTACGAGAAACCGGCCACAGGGTCCTCATCTTCTCTCAGATGACAAAGATGTTGGATATCTTGGAAGATTTCTTAGAAGCAGAGGGGTACAAGTATGAGCGAATAGATGGTGGGGTTACCGGTCAGACCAGACAAGATGCTATTGATAGATTCAATGGTGAGTAGACGGGACTTAGAGGCTAAAATTTGCACCAGGGTCTTCATGTAGATATCAGCATGAAGGAATCAAACATCAAAGTTCAACTTACAAATTTAGCATTTTACAAATGTGGACAGTATCCCTTTAAACCTTAAGAGATTTGCATTCTGACTCTTCCATATGATAGGCAACACCCTTCTGCATGTTTAGTGCAAACTTTGTTGAATTCAGACCCTGTTATCCTCAGAAATGGAATTCAAGGCATCAAGTTGACGGGTTCATGTACCCCACTACCATAAAAAAGTTGAAGCTCCTGCCTATTACGTAAAGCTAAAATTCAGGCAGTGAGAGAAATCTGGTGGCACGCACATGAAATTTATCCCTCAGTTACTTCATCGTTTGCAGCTAAAACTTCGTGTTTGATTCCTTTATGATATTAGTCATCTCAGATAAATTTTCCACCACCCTTGTCAAAAAATCAGTTTATATTTTCATTTTCACACATCCTAATTGCTGAGTTTTTTCCCCACAGCAACTGGAGCCCCACAGTTTGTCTTTCTCCTCTCAACAAGGGCTGGTGGCCTCGGGATCAATCTGGCCACCGCCGACACCGTCATTATCTACGACTCGGATTGGAATCCTCACAATGACATCCAGGCGTTCAGTCGGGCCCATCGTATTGGCCAGGCAAACAAGGTCATGATTTATCGTTTTGTGACACGTAATTCCGTGGAGGAGAGGATCACGCAGGTTGCCAAGAAGAAGATGATGTTGACACATTTGGTCGTGCGGCCGGGGATGGGAGCCAAGGGGAACTCGATGTCAAAACAGGAACTCGATGATATTTTGAAGTTTGGTACAGAGGAGCTGTTTGCAGCAGAAGAGGGCGGTGAGTAGAAAATAGTATTGTTTAAAGGCCTGTCTACACCATCAACATTTCCAAAACATTTCAAAAACATCCAGCTGCAACATTTCCAAAACACCATTGTTTTCGGTTTGTTGCACAGTGTGGACTGGACCTGCAACTTTTGCAAAACAACTCTATCAACTCATGTTTTGATAGTGTTGCAGAGGCTAGACCAACCCCAAAACAAGCCGCAACATTTCCAAAACAGGTTTTAAAATGTTTTGTTGCAGAAATGTTTTGAAGATGTTGAAGGTGTAGACAGGCCTTTAGATACTGTCACACGGAAGTAGTCCTCAAAATGTCCTGTCCCGTCCTAAAAAAGTCGTAAAACGGGCTAGAATGTGTAACGTTGGCCAAATAATGCCTCGAAGTTCTGGAACACCCTTCCCGTCCGAGCCCGTCCATGAAGTTGTAAAAAGACTGTAAAAAGTTGCCACTACCTCCACTCCGTTCACACACAGTTGCCCGTTCAGCAACATTTTCAAGAACATACTGAGAACTACCTCAGCGTGATGGGGTATTAGATTCAAATAGATACAAATAGTTTGTTTCTTGGAATGAAAAATGATTTTGTTGCCCATGTAGACAGCACCTTCTGCCTGAAGTTTCGTAAGACGATCTTTTTGATTACTTGTGCGTCTTTTTTTCAGACGGAGATGACCACAAGATCGTTTATGACGATAATGCCGTCGGTCGGTTGTTGGATCGATCTCAAGAAGGCCAGGAGGAGAAACAAGAGGCCATGAACGATTACCTCAGCTCGTTCAAGGTCGCTCAGTATCAGGTCAAGGAACAGGAGGACGAGGTGNATTTTGTAGTGGAATGGCAATAACACCGGATCTATTTGTAGTATTATGCTCGGCTACAGGTGGCTCCACGGTCGCTTGCGACTGTGCATGGCCTATCCAAACTAAATAGATCCGCACTTAATAGAACCGGACTTATTAAACCCGGCAATTCTGTAATGGAAGCAGAACAAGAGCGGCTTTTTTTGTAGTGGAAGCGCAACTAATATCACCCTGCCGTCTTGGTTTCTATCATCCTCCCACAGCAGGGCTTTGGTCTCGTTCCTTGTCATACACGCACACAAAGCCCTGCTGAAATTGGGCATCCCAGCCAAGCATGAGGCAGTCAGAAATACGTTGCCCAATCAGGGTGCAGCATTTCTAGGGTGTGAATGCTAAATAATTATGACTTATATAAACAATCAAAAATAATAAGAATCGCTGGGATAATATTCAGTCAATTTTGGAAAGACATAAGTGATTTGTAGATAAAAAACTTCTGCGATAAAACAGGGTAAAACCATGAAAGTACCCAATCACGACAATAGGGGGAGTGCAACTAGAGTATGGAACAGCTATTTCAGCAGGGGTTTGTGAGTAGATGACGAGGAGCGAGGTAAAAACCCCTGCTGTGGGAGGATGGGTTTCTATGAGATTTCTGGGCAACTCGCATGTGCAAATGACTATTGGGTAGGAAATCCAATGAAATCAAGATGGCGGAGGGTCATCGAGACGACGAATAGACAAATCCCAAATTCCCAGATCTGCGCACTTCTGCCGAAATCGTAAACACAACCTCGACCTGAAACCAGCTGATGTGACGCAATGCACGATTCAGCAATGGTGGACTGACACAACGTCGTTGAAGTCACTGTCGTGGGGTTCTCTGCGTCACGTCATTCAGCTTCAGATTGAGGTTCTGTTTACGATTTCGGCAGAAGTGCGCAGATCTTTCTTGTTTACGTCAATTTGGGATTTGATTTGATTTGGGAATGATTTCTTTCTACCTTCAGGATGATGAAGAGGTCGAGCGTGAGGTGATCAAGCAAGACGCTGATTCGGCAGATCCGGCGTACTGGGAGAAACTCCTCCGTCATCACTACGAACAACAACAGGAGGACTTGGCGCGCACGCTCGGCAAGGGAAAACGGGTCCGAAAACAGGTCAACTACAACGACGCCATGACAGGTAGGCACCGTAAGCATTTAACAAACTACTCATCACTCCCCTCCCCCCGCCATTTACCTATGCAACTGACATCAACTTTCCAGTTCCTTGCTTTTCGTAACAATACAAACATTACCATTTATCAGCATGCTCGCCTTTGGGTTGTTGTGTCCCTTTTAGCATAGCGCCATAAAAAGGAGTCAAACATTATAGGCCTAAAGGTTCAACTTACAAATTTAGCATTTTATAAATGTGGACAGTATCCCTTTAAACCTCAGCAGATTTGCATTTTGACTCTTCCGTATGAAAGGCAAGACCCTTCTGCATGTTACATTAAATGCAAATTTTGTTGAATTCAGAGTAGTTGATCTTGTGATACAAAAGGACTGAATTAATGAGAACCCCACAAACAACGAGAGTGCAGGGTCATCTGTGTACATTCGAGTAGGCTAACGTACATTCGCACATGGAACACTAATTGTGCTGAAAATAGCTGTTGTCCTCAGAAATGGAATTCAAGGCATCAAGTTGATAGATTCATGTACCTCACTACCATAAAAAAATTTGAAGCTCCTGCCTATTACATAAAGCCAAAATTCAGCAGTGAGAGACATCTGGTGGCAACACTTGAAATGTATCCCTCAGTTACTTCACTGTTTGCAGTAAACCTTTATGTTTGATTCCTTTATCACAGTGCTGGATTATTGGACTTGACACCAAGGCCCCTGGTTCAAATCATGCTACTTCCATTTCTGTGTATGTTTCTTTACCTGCTGTTACACATCCTAAGGAGGTTTTTCTATTTGAAGGAAATGATGATCACGATTGGAACGAGAATCTCTCCGACTTTGACTCGGACTTCAGCGGTAATACCGGTGACAAGGGAGAGGGTGAGGAAGATGATGATGACTTCGAGGAAGGAAAGGACATGACGAGGAGAAGTAAACGTGGGGACAGGAGTGAGAGGGATCGTCCGTTACCCCCTCTATTGGCGAGAGTTAGTGGTCAGATTGAGGTAAGTGATTCTGTTGTGAAGTGAGTGAGAGGGATCATCCGTTACCCCTGCTATTGGGGAGAGTCAGTGGTCACAGGGGTTTAGATAACGTGCGTATTTGTGTAAATAAGCAAATCTTGTTGGAAATCTTAGTGAAAAACGCAAGTGAAATCTTGCACAAGACGTAACATACGCATGCCAAAAAAGCCCCAGATGCGGACCGTATGCACTATGATACTTCGCGATCCGTCAAATACGCAAGCAATTGAAAACTGTCTATTCAAAAGCGCCAATAAAGTTCCAGCATGCAAAACGCGATGAGATGGCCGCCATTTGCAATACAGGCGTGATGTCAGAATCTTTCCAGGTCTCACAACACAGTTTTGGTGAGGTGTCACTACACAGTTATGGCGTATCCTGCTCTGGTTGCGCCGGGCATGCGTAAAATACGCCACTTTACAGGGGCCAGGAGAGTAGTGTACGCACTCACTAAATACAAGATGAGTAGTACTCCTGGCTTTAAAAAAAATGATCTAAACCCCTGTGGTCAGATTGAGGTGAGGGTTCTGTAGATTGTACTTGTGATTGCATGGACATTGGTAGCTAAGTGACGAATGGAGTGATGGGTCCTGGCAGTAGAATTCCTTCCAGAAACATGTATTCATGGGTTGTTTTCATCTGAAAGGGAAACTGACATATTCGAATTGTCACAGAGCTTGTGTTCAGACAGGCGCGGATCCAGGGGGGGCACCCTTTTTCAAAGTGCCACAGAATTGCCTTGTAATTTGTCCCTCAGATGCTGGGAAATCGCACCAACGGCCTTCTAGGTTTCAAAATTTTCTGGGGGAGAGGCACCCCGTGGCTTTGTGACTTCGGCACTCACCTTCGTCAGTCCGTCTGTGGCCTTCTCTGCTCCCTTTACCAGAATCCTGGATCCGCCCCTGTCGGTACCAGTCTCATTTGTTGCAACAGAGAGAATAAAAATGTATTAATATTTTGAATTTCAAGTTTGTACTTACCGTAATTGTCCTTCCAAGCTGAGTGGGTTGTATCTGAGCATTGCTACCTACAGATGGAGGACATAGAGAAAACCTGTATTATTTAGGGGTGCCATGTTGAAGTCTGCATGCTACCTATAAGGCAATACAGAACAAATTGTATTGGTGAAATCTGCAGTTTTATTGTTTCACTGTTCAACGGGATGACTTGATGGTTTGTATTATCATATTTTCAGGTGCTAGGTTTTAATGCTCGTCAGAGGAAAGCATTCCTGAATGCAGTCATGAGATATGGTATGCCACCACAAGATGCCTTCAATTCACAATGGTAAAGTTACCTTCAGTCTTGTTGACTTGACCTTCCAGATTTCAGTACTCAAGTTTGCTTTCATTTACTTTAACCCTTTCACTGCCGTGCTTCCCAGATCCTTGTATGCCCCAGTGCCAAGTTTCCGGTTCTCCGTTCTTGGGGAATCCCCTAAGGCCACTGAAACTAGATGATAAGGTTCTCGTCACCGCCCGCATGCGATTTTGGCCCCGCATCAAAAAAGTTCGTCGTTCATCTTTTATAAAAAATCTGCGCCAAAATCCGCATCTCCTTGCCAACGATCTTTACATCGACTCTCCAGCGCCGCCCGTCTGGGTGAGTGAAAAGCCGTCTGCCGTGATCGAGCTTGCTCGGGGAATCCCGCCTACCTCACTTCCAGGTGTTGTTTGCCAGATCCTCGGCATGCATTCAGTGTACATGATATGGTACTGTGGTATCTGGGTTGTTGATATCGATTTTCTGACGATGTGTCAGAGGGGCGGAAGCCTCGTTCTGAACACTATTGTCTGATTCTCACGGCACGTGGTGGATGAAAGATGAAAGTTGACGAAATTCCCTCACTGATTTTTGGAAATTGGTTGACGAGAACCTTATCATCTAGTTTCAGTGGCCTAATTTCGATTGGGGCGCCGTCTGTGGATAACCAAACTAACTGAACATACCTTCTGTGTAGGGCGTCGATGGTTGCCGACGGCAGTCTCGGGGGAATTTCTCTAATTTCGATTGGGGTGTCATCTGTGAATAGCCAAACAAACTGAACATACCTTCTGTATAGGGCAACGATGGTTGCCTACAGCAGTTGCCAGTTCGGGCGACGATCGTCACCTACGGCAGTGAAAAGGGTTTAATATACTGAAACCAAGTTGTCATTGCTTCTATTTCTGATTTCAGGCTTGTGCGAGATTTGCGTGGTAAATCAGAAAAAGTCTTCAAAGCCTACGTGTCGCTGTTCATGCGCCATCTTTGCGAACCCGGCGCCGACAACTCGGACACCTTCGCGGATGGCGTACCGCGCGAGGGTCTCTCCCGACAGCACGTGCTGACGAGGATTGGTATTATGTCGCTGGTGAGGAAGAAGGTGCAAGAATTCGAGACGATAAATGGTACACACAGCATGCCGTACATGACGGCGACGGAGGCGTTGGATAAACTGAAGAACGGGAAGGAATCCGCTGCGCCATCACCGGCGCCGTCTACGGCCAGCAACAAGGAGGATAAGAAGGACAAGAAATCAAAGACAAAGAATGGAAATGTAAGGTTCTACTTTTCTTTTTCTAAGGATGGCGTTAGAAATGATTACCCTAGCTGAAGAAATTGATTTTGTGTTAAGGCTGGCGCCATGTGAAGACAACGTACAAGTACCAGTGATTGTCGCGATAACCCTGTAAAATGTGTCTTTATGTAATCTGGTTAAAGTGAATCGATAGTGAAAAAATTTGATTTAGAAATAGAATTTGAAAGGGGACAAATTTTCAGGAAAAAATGTAAACAAACTTCTCCAGAATGTCAACAAAGAAATTTTCGTGCATTTTGATTGGCTGAATTTTGTGTTTACAAACACCAGCCAAATGTAAACAAAATCCACTAACGATTCGCTTTAATGATGACTGTACCAAGAATTCAGAGTTGAGACTTTTCGGTGGAAATGCGGATTTCTGTGGTTGAGAGGCAAAATATTGGGTCTTGAGATTCATGCAAATTTGTGGTAAAAATTGGAGGGGGGGGGGGGTGCGAATTGATGCTCCGCTGGGCATCAAGTCGCACAGAATAGAATTGACGAAGTCAGACACGTGCCCGGCGATAAATCAGTTCCGACTATCCATCCGAACCTCGCTCTCACTCATCAGTCTAGATTGGTACCACGATCCTCCGCTAGATGGATATCCAGTCTATCATCAGTTGTACTAGCATCTACCAATACGTAAACCTGCTGAAACTAAGAACCAGTCTCGTTTTGGCCTGAGTTCCAAATCTCCTCTTGGTTCTCTGGTCTGGTTCGTGGAATCGGGCGATGTGGTAGCCCCGGCTTATTCGACTGAATTGCCAGGAAATCGCGTCTACATGTACGTTGTTCCAAATTCAAAAAATTTTCTCGCACAAGGGGGGACACCACCCTCACTCAGGCTCTCCCCGACTACCGCATTTTTGATCTAAACTAAGTCTCATCTCTAGGTATTGAACCAACTACCTCTGAGGTGAGGGGCATGAATGTTTCCACTGCTCCACTCAGGCAGCCAGTGATGGGAAGAGTTCTGATACTAGATTATTTTTGATGTATTTTTAGGGTAAAGATGAAGAAGAGACCTCTGAGGAGAAGAAAGAAAATGGTGCTGAGGAGAGTGTGAAGAAAGAAGAGGAAGGAAAGGAGGAGGAGGGAGAAAAATCGGAGAAAACAGAAGAGGTTGAGGTGAGTGGAGTTTCAATTCTTGTTGACATGTTTCAAGTGGTTGTGTTTTCACTTGTGGCTGAATGACTAAGAACTGATACCCATATATATTAATAGCGCAAACATATTTTGGGGGTCATATTTTGGCTCACTTGCAAGATACTGTACAACCCTAATTGTTTGTGTGACATTTATTTTCGCGACTTTCGTGTAGGGCCTGTCATTTGTGTAATTAAAGGGAGCTAAATTTATCCAACGCGAAAGAAACTTGAACCAGCCACCTGAGGGAACATTTGACTAGGGCCTGAATAAAACAAAAACGATGATTCATCAACCAAGCTCTCTGAGGGGCAGTAGGTCAAACAGGAGAATTATTACCAGGACACCTAGTAACTGGGAAGATCAAAGCTGGTCTTACTAGGATGCAGTTGCATTGATCATCCAATTGCAAAGTTAAATGGATGCGTAATCTCCAAGTCTGGCCTATCACCAACTTAAATGGATGCTAAAAATACCTGTCCTACAGAGGTTGACCATAAAATGTGAAAACAGCTCTTATACTGATGGGAAATCACCGAGAACCGCTGCGGCGGGTTTGGACCTTTAATGCAGTGTGACTGATTCATTTTGATGGTTGGACATTGTTCTGTCTTCTAGATGAAAAAAGAGACTGAAGAGAGAACAGAGGAACCGATGGAGACGGATGAAGGGAAGAAAGAAGGTGACAAGGCGGAGGTGAAGAAGGAGTCCGAAGATGGAGAGAAGGAGGGAGAGGATGAGAAAGAGAAGATGGAGACGGATGATGTGAAGAAAGAAGTGGAGGAGACGACAGATAAAGGTTGGTGAAATACGAGGTGGAAAGCAAATTAAACAGTTGGCTGACTACCCTCTGTTGTTTATGAGTTTCGATTGCCCTGCAGATCAGAGAGTGCCCCCTCTCTGTTAAATGAAGAATGGGTCTGAGGTATACATATCTTTGGTAATCGAAGGCCGATCTGCTCACCACCTGCGTTACATCGCACATCACCCTTTGAGACATTGACCAGTCCGTGGCGAATCCGCTGCCTCTTGAAGAGGAGGCCAATCAGAACTGGTGTTGTAAAATTTGAATCATGGTACAAATAGTGGTAGCCGAAGACCCGATATAAAGTGCAATATGATTGGTCGACCGGTAAATTTGGCATCGTGCCAAGATACGCCGCGGAGCGGTGTATTTCTCGAAGGGTGATGTGCGATGTAACGCAGTGGTGAGCAGATCGCCCTTCGATTATCGAAGATGAGGTATACAGAGACTTATGTGGAAGAAAGGGTCCGGGAGTTTTCCATTATTGAGAATTACTCAACTAATGTTTTGTTTAAGGAAATAAACCTGAGGCGAAGGGTCTTGGTTGCTACACCAAACCCGCGAGGATGGAGCGAAAATGTAGTCGAAACCCAACGTGCTTCGCCGAGTATTTGGACTACATTTGGGTTTCTGCCCTTCAACGCACTTTCCACATGATATTTAGCTAATGATACAAAACATTCTTGGGATAGGTCACTGAGTATCCATCTCGCTGACATTCTTTGCACTGCCTGTGATGCATTATCCATTTGAAACTTGCACACGAGATACCAAGGTATTTTAGAATTGTGAATTAATTCCGTGTATTTTTGTCCTGTTCAGAAACTGGTGAAAGTCTGAGCTCGAAACCAAAGGAGAGCGAGGAAACGGCAGAGTCAAAGGAAAAGGAAAAGGAAGATGAAAAGGAAAAGGACGATGAAAAGGAAAAAGAAGAGAAATCATCGGAGGAAAAGGTGAACGGAGAGAAGAAAGAAGTCAAGGAGGAGAAAAAAGGTGAGCGGGTTTACCTGATTGAAGATTGAGGGGTGTTGAGACATGTCAAACTCAGGACTAGCCTAAGGGGAGCCACAGTGGTAGAGTGGTTCAGGTCTCTGACTTGCGGTCAGAAGGTCCCGGGTTCGAATCCACTGGGCATGAGACTTTGGGCAAGTCTCTTTGCCTCACTGGCCTCTCTCCACCCAGGTGTATAAATGGGTATCGGTTGGAAAAGCTCAGATTGTAGCGCTGAATGAGCAGCTCATCAGAGTTCTACTGAAAGGTTTCAGGATAGACTGGTGAAGTCGGATGACACCTTTACCGTTGTTGATATTAGACTATAAACCCAAACTTTAACTTTTAACTTTTTTAATCTCCTGAACTCTCTTTCAGAAGAAAAGCCCGAAAAGGAGGTGAAAACAGAAAAAACTGAGGAGGAAATGAAGAAAGAAGAACAAAAACAGAAATTCATGTTCAATATTGCTGACGGTGGATTTACGGAGTTGCATACCTTGTGGCAGAATGAACAGAGGGCGCTGTCGATCGGGCGAGAACACGAGGTCTGGCATCGACGTCACGATTACTGGCTCCTCGCTGGTATTGTCACGTATCCTTTTGAATCAGCAGGTTTTCAGTGGGGTCACGCCCGATAATCTTATATGTGACCCTCTGCCACAAAACCAGTGTGAAGTCGCATGGAAAATAAACCTATGACTGGCATGACACCAGGGCCAGGTTGCACAACACTCAAGATAGCGCTAACTTGGTGTTAGTGCTAACTTTATGTTAAATGACATAAAAATCCATTGACTTTTTACGTCATCTAACATAAAGTTAGTGCTAACACTAAGTTAGCGCTAACATGAGTTTTGTGCAACCCAGCCCAGGAGATAAAGATAGAAACAGGATCACTGACTTCACAATGGACAAACAACACTGAAATTGACAAATGTAACCCTCCACCACAAAACCAATCATCGGTCACTCTGAGGCTGCCAAGTTGGCACCAATGTATTTGTCAATTTCAGTATTGTCTGCCTGTCTGTTGTGAAGTCTCAGCGATTCTATTTCTGTCTTTATCTCCTCGTGTCGTGTAGGTACATTTAGGCTCATTTTTCATGCGACTTAACACTGGTTTTGTAGCGGAGGGTCAGGTATCAGCATTGGTAGAGTGGTGAAGTTGGAATAGAGATACCCATCACCTCTGAGGTTATGGGTTGGATTCCCAGTTGGACCCAATCTCCATGTGACAGGCCTTTAGATTCCCCCAAAACGACACCGTTATAAGGTGTCGCCCAAATTCCTGATAATGAATGTCCCCAAATGTCCCCAAATTCACCCCTCCAAAAGATAAAAACTCCATGAAGACAAAAAGCTTTGTCATTAAAGTTTTCCCCAAGAGTTAATAGCTCTCCTAGCATTTCTGAGGAGTGTAATAAATAGCTCTTCTGCAGTTTTCAGACATGAAGGATAGGGTTTTCTTTATTTCTATGACTCTCATAACTACAAAACCCAGTCTCCCTGGTGACTGATGGCTTCGAGATGGAGATGAATACGCGACGAAAAATGTCCCCAAAATAAGGTAAAAAAATAGAGGGTGTCTGGACTTCAGGGGAATCTAAAGGCCTGATGTGACAGAGAAGACAGTAGTGAAGTTATGCAAATCGGACAAAACACGAAATACGAAATTCAGCTTCATTTCCAGGACCTAATGTATTTCTGGAGATGGTTGGTACCACAAATGTCCCTGCGGCCAGTGCGTCTTTTAGCATACCATGTAAGACCGAGAGAGTAATGGTACATCTTGAATTTTAAATTTCCACTTCGTATATACGAAGTGGAAACGAAAGATAAATTTCAAAGTTTAAAGGAGCACGGTATTGGATCTCTAATGTGTTATTTGACTGCTGACGTAGAGGGAGTCACCTAGCGGCAGCAAAAATGCATTACAAAATGTACATAGTAAATCGGGGCAATTCGCCGACAACGTAGTTAGTCCCTCGGTTGGAGAGTGTCGCAGTGGAACCGGCTGTCGAGAAAAAGTTGCAATACCGTGGGCCTTCAATATACACCGCTACTCTATCGGTCGCGGTCTGTCATACGCTAAAAGACGCTCCTGCAGCAGGCGATATTTGTGGCACCAACCATCTGCTGAAATACATTACGTCATGGAAATGAAGTCCAATTTTGTACTTCGTATTTTGTCAGACTTGCGAAACCTCACTAATATTGTCTGTTGGGCTATCAATGCCACATTCGGTGCCTGGTCTTCAATGTGATGTTTTATTCCTTGATGCTAGACAGTCATGGTTATGGACGATGGCAGGACATCCAAAATGACATTCGATTCCAGATCATAAACGAACCGTTCAAAACAGAACAGGGCAAAACAAACTTCTTAGAAATCAAGAACAAATTCTTAGCCAGACGATTCAAGGTAGGTCTTGATTCAAAACTATACAATTTAGGGGAAATACTTCTTAGCATGTGAAAGTTCGAAATTTTGCTAGCTTGTGTTGTGTTGACCAAACATGTCTAATTTGGTCCATTGGAAGTGAACCTCAATGGGCCTGTGTACGGCATGGAGAGAAAATGATTATGGCTACACTTTGCTCCATGTTCGTTTATCAACATGTGGCTTGTACCTTAACCAACATACCGTAAGGTCAATTTTTAGAGGGTGCATTACAGAGACTTTTCCGCAGAAACGCAGATTTCCACGGTTGAGAGGTGAAATATTGGGTCGTGAGATTCATGCAGATCTGTAATAAAAATTGCCAGGGGGGAGGTGCGACTTGATGCTCCGCTGGGCATCAAGTTGCCCAGATTTGAATTGACGAAGCCAGACGCGTGCCCGCCGATAAATCAGTTCCGACTATCCATTCGAACCTCGCTCTCACTCGTCAGTATAGATTGGTACCACCATCCTCTGCTTGGTGGATATCCATCTAGCGGAGGATCGTGGTACCAGTCTATCATCAGTCGTACTAGCATCCACCAATACGTAAACCAGTGTTATATCTAGTTATCTAGTTATATCGCGAATGAAAAGTGTCCTTTTCTAGGTTGAAGTGCCCTTTTCACAAAGTTTGCACCATGCCCTTCTGAAATCCTAGATATAACACTGAAAACATGCGGAAATGAAGAACCTGTCTTATTTTGGCCCACGTTCCAAATCTCGTCTTGGTTCTCTGGTCTGGTTCGTGGAATTCGGCGACGTCGTAGCCTGGGTGGGATTATTCGGCTGAAATGCCGGGAAATCATCTACGTTGTTCCAAATTTTTAAAAATCGCGCTCCCTGGTCTGCCTTCGGTTGATTTCCGCAGTTTTGATCTAAACTCAGTCTCATCTCTGCGTTTACTGATATTTCATTGAGAAAATGTATTGATTATCAACTTTTGTGGCAGCTACCGGTATGTATATTCTGTGGTGTGACCCGTCATGTTCTGTTTTTGTCAGCTCTTGGAACAAGCCCTAGTCATTGAAGAACAGCTGAGAAGAGCCGCCTACTTGAATCTCACACAAGATCCAAATCACCCAGCCATGGCACTCAACGCAAGGTAAAGTATTATTGGGAATTGAGGAGCCGCTGTGGTGTAGTGGCCTGGGTCTCTGGCTAGAAGGTCCCGGGTTCGATCCCTATTCGGCATGAGACTGACTCAAGGCGCCTCTCCACGTGAGAGTTTTCTTGCAGAAGTTGTCTCACAATGGGCAATTCACCATTATTTGTTCCTGATGGCTTACGCTGGGATCAATAACACAAACAACTGCTCAGTTGAATTGCCCCATTGAGAACCAACTTGCGCGAGAAAATTTCATGTGGAGACTAGAGGCACCTTTAGTCTCTTTACCTCAACTGGCTTACCCCACCCAGGTGTTAAAGGGGTACCTGGCTGACAGAGATGGTTTATGTGAATGTCTAGTCATGTGCGTTTTGTGGCAGCCGGACTGTAGTACTTCCTGGGAAGTGGAGCTTGATCTGGTCCACACAGGCCTATAGCTACGGTCATGATGTGAAGTGCTTTGAGACTGCACTGCAGTAAACGGCACTATATAAATGCTTACATTACAGTCCCCCCTCGCTATTACGAACCCTTTGGGGTCTAAGGGTTTAGTTCGTACCAACACGGAGTTCGTAATAGCGAGGATTTACATATATGTCATGAAATTTTGGGAGCCAGACGTTGGGTTCGTAATATCTGGGAGTTCGTAAAATCAAGGTGCGTAAGAGAGAGTGTGCACTGTATTATTATCGTTATGATGGAGTTTATGATGCAAATTATCAGAACTTTATGAAATTGTGAAAAAAAATGAAACTTCATGAAGTGTTGTCATTTCACCTGCTATGTTCACTATGTCCTTATGACATATACCCGCACTGCGCATACATATACCCGCACTGCGCATGACACAATCAGTCCCTCTAAAGCACACGGCCGATGCGGACGTGTGCTATGTTCACTATGTCCTTATGACACCCCATGTGACTGACCTAAACCTGTTATTATTTCATACCCATGTGACTGACAAGGTCAATAACAAGGTCAATAAATTCTTCCTGCAGGTTTGCCGAGCTTGAATGTCTCGCCGAGAGCCATCAACATTTATCAAAGGAATCGTTGGCAGGAAACAAACCAGCGAATGCTGTCTTACACAAAGGTAAGTGATTCACTTCGGTCTACAATGAGGAACCGGCGGAACTACTCTGTGACGTGGCGCTGACGAACAACTCAGTTAAAATTATGACGTCGAAATTCAAGCCAACATTTCTTACCATTTAATTCTGAAACTACACCCTACTTCTAGCCCTAATATACCTGAAGTAGTCCATTGAATTTTCGAATTTTACACGGTTATCATCAAGTAAAGGACTGACTCAGTGTATCTGAATGTTTTCGAACGAAAATTCAAGTGGGAACATGTAGAATTTCATCAATAAAATTGACTGTTTTAGCATAAACAACAGACCAAAGAGCAACGCCATTGATTCTGAATGACGCATCGCACATAATGTCACGAACGATGCGCGTCGTCAATGACGTTTTCAACGTCGCAGCACATGCGCTTTTGTGTTAAAACTGAGTTGTTCCCGAGCTCCTCATTTGGGCACGCCGGTTCCCCGTTGAATGATAGCAGTACGGCTGTCAGACTGACAACGTGGAAATATTGACACCTGTCACTTCTTGGGGTCGTGAGTTCAATTTCTGAAGTAAGACTGCTCATGTGAAACAAAGGGCAAGTCTCGGTTGGGCAGTGGAAGTATCTTCTGGGTGTTCTGGTTCCTTCCTGTATCTACTTACTATACAATGTCTTTGGAGCCAATGTCCAAAATACAGCACAAAAAATGACACACAAAATGACAAGTATAACTAAAGTCGTCTCCAAATTTTGCAAATTTTCGACCGCAGTCGGAGTCTTCCTCAGGCACTTTCTAGTAGACATCCCAGAAGTGAAGGGACTCTCCTAGAAAGTGCCTGAGGAAGACCCCGGTTGGGGTCGAAAATCCCAGAAGTGAAGGGATCTCTACTAGAAAGTGCCTGAGGAAGACCCCGGTTGGGGTCGAAAGTCCCAAAGTGAAGGGATCTCTACTAGAAAGTGCCTGAGGAAGACCCGGGTTGGGGTAGAAAATCCCAGAAGTGAAGGGATCTCTCCTAGAAAGTGCCTGAGGAAGACCCCGGTTGGGGTCGAAAATCCCAAAGTGAAGGTATCTCCACTAGAAAGTGCCTGAGGAAGACATCGGTTGAGGTCGAAACTTTGCGAAATTCGGAGACTACTTATACTAGTCTTTGGAGTCAATGATATCGTATTTGATGCCCTCTTAAATAGATTTTCATTATCTGTATGTTTCAGTTCTCAACCAGCTTGAGGAACTCCTGAGCGACATGAAACAAGATGTCAGCCGCCTTCCAGCCACTCTCGCCCGCATTCCACCAGTGACGCAGCGCCTACAGATGTCCGAACGCAACATCTTAAACCGGCTCGTCAATCCCGGCCAGTCCAACCAGTCAACGCCGGCGACGACACCGAGCGGGACGGCCACGGGGGCGGAGAAGTCCAGCAGCTCGATGCAGCCACCAGTTCCATCAGTGTCGTCAGCGAGTGGATACACAGCCCCTGGCACTTTCCCAAACATGCGACCGCCATTCCCAGTACCCCACCATCCTGGGGTGCCTGGGGCAAGTAAGTAAGAGTCCCTACTTGCCCTTCCATAAGTAGATACAGTAGAAGAACCTTCTGTGATGGCATTTTAGATTCTGTTTCAAATGTGACTTCTCCCTTGGCTATTTCCACTTTCAAAAATTCAAGAGAGAAAATCAAGCATTTTCTACTTCTTGTGATCTGCTCTTCACCAAGATCCTTGAGTTAATTGCATGATTTTGATCTCAAATACTTGCTATTTCCACAAGATTTTTTCTAGGAAGTACTTTTTGCCAGATTTTTCTTGAGGCTGGGCATAGAGTGGGCCGTTTTGAAGTTATTGAATGAGGCGCAGACAACTTTTGTCTCTGCCTACTCAATAGAAATCCAAATGCCTCATTTGCCCAACACCATTTGTGACCCATCTCCACGAAATGAGTCTTAAGGGCCTGTCACACTGAAGTAGTTCTCAAAACGTCCTGCCCCGTTCTAAAAAAATCGTAAAACAGGCTAGAACGTGTAACCCTTGGCAAAATAATGCCTCGATGTTCTGGAGCACCCGTCCCGTCCATGAAGTTCGTAAAGACTGTAAAAAGTTGCCACTACGTGACTGCGTTCGCAGACAGTTTGAGCCCATTCGGCAAAATTTTCAAGAACGTACTGAGAACTAGCTCAGTGTTATTTGGGCATTAAGTTGCTTAGAATATGAACTAAGTGAACCAAAATAACCACCAGGATAGAAAAGAAGAAACAGAATTACTCAGGTTTCACAATAAGTCAGACAACAGGCCAAGGTCTTCTGAAATTGATAAATATCTGGTTTGACCCTGCCGACCTCAAAGCGACTTACGACTCATTTTGTGGTGACGGGTCACATTTGTGTATCTAGCCCTTCGTCTAAAATACATCACCACAGAAGTGTTTACATGTGTGATTGTCCATTAGATTAAATCGTAGAAATTAGTGTCCCTCTGTGTCATCATTATTACATTTTACATCATTCTGTACCCAACCGGTGAAGACAATGAAAGAGTCTTTCAGAGGATTGACCCATTATGCATCCTGAGGACATCAGGACCTCTGACTCCCTTCATCACAACACGCGAAATTGGTATGCGGTGATGGAGGGAGCGAGCATTAAACACCCCTGATTACCCAGGCCTTTCAATTACATTGTGGCTAGGCCGTGGAAGGCCTAGCGAAGTTGATGTGCGCCCAAAATGTAACTGGCCAAAAGTGAACCAAAATTAGGGTTAATTGCTCAAACTCAACCTTGTTCCACATTATACTCTTCCATGACCATGAAGTATCCTGGCAACACTTTGCGCAACAAACTTGACTTGGTTGCAGCATGATGTCCTCAACAGACTTATAGGTTGTAATTTTGGCCAGAAATAGGGCTGAAATCACTTCTAAGACATTCTCCAATTCTCCAACTCCTATCAGCACAAAGTGTGCCCATTAGTATAAAGGAATAACCATAAAGGTTCAACTTACAACAAATACAGTGTTTTATGAATGTGGACAGTATCCCTTTAAACTTCAGTAGATTTGCATTCTGACTCTTCCATATGATAGGCAAGACCTTCTGCACGTTTACTGCAAATTTTGTTGAATTCTGATTAGTTGATCTTATGATACAAAAGGACTGAATTAATGAGAACCCCACAAACGATGAGAGCGCAGCGTGGTCATTTGTGTACATTTGAATAGGCTAGCGTACATTTACACAGGGAGCACTAATTGTGCTGTAAATAGCTCTGTCATCCTCAGAAGTGGAATTCAAGGCATCAAGTTGACAGATTCATGTACCCCTTCTCCACAAAAAAAGTTGAAGTGCCTGCCTATTACCTAAAGATGAAATTCAGGCAGTGAGAGACATCTGGTGGCAACAAATGAAGTGTATCCCTCAGTTAGTTCATCGTTCGCAGTTAAACCTTCATGGTTGATTCCTTTATGCCATTAGTCTAAGAAATACAGCATGGTCTAACCAATTGTATGTAATTGAAAGGACTGTGGGAATGAGCAGGATGGTCTAGAAGATAAGTGTTGTCATTGATTTTAGGTAACCACAATAAAATTGTTTCTGTCGAGTGTTTTAAAATGAATTTGTAAAGAGTCCATGTTGGCAATTCCCGAGGGTATAACCGATTCCTCAAGCAATAATAGTGTGCCATTTTCAGGTACGCTTGCTTTCCTGGGTATGAAGGGCCACATGCCAATCTCAGTACCTCTTCAAATGCCTAGGCAAGGTAAACACACGTTCACGCTAACCACAAAACTATGGCACTTTCATGATATAGGTGTGGTTGGTGCAGTGCAAACATTGTTACATCTTCTCTCAGGGGTTGAAATTTGTGGATGGATGAATTCATGTGAAGGATCTAGAAAAATGTGTCTTATCTGAGTGTCTTATTCCTGTCTCGGTGTAGTGGGATATTCTGCTGCTGTTTGTGGCAGAAAACGGCAGGTCCCGGGTTTGAATCCACCCCGGGCTGTATGGGATTTCATTCCCAGCTCCTTACATCCGTCACATGGGATGTACGGACGTAAGCCGTGGTGCCTTGTACCTTGTATCTTTGCAAGGGCAAGTAAAAGACTCCAAGTGNAACAAAAATAAAATCTGTTCTGGATATCAGTGTAACATTTTTCAGTGTGGCCCATGTGCCAGTGTGACATGACAATAGATAGACAGAATAAGGCGTGACTTGACATTGAGTGACACACAGAAAAACAGTGAGTCTGTTTCCCAGTGTGTTCCAAACAGTGGAAGTCACACAGAAAAATGAAAGAAAGAAAAATCGCCACACTGAAAAGAATTACATTGGTACTTGCTTTGTTTTTCTCGTTCCATTTAGCTGTACATCGTGTACAGGAGCGAGACATTTAGCTGTACAGGAGTGAGACTCTCTTGCATTCTGGCTCAATCCCCCGCCCCCCCCCCAAAAAATTTTTTAGGAGCAGTGGTCCTGTTTGTGGACTCGAAACATCACAAATTTCAATCCCTGATCTTTGTACTGTAAATCTTTAGGTGAAGTAACGCACTGGCGACTCTAGGTAGCGCTATCCGCATTGGTAACTGTATTCTTTGTACTTTATGCTTGGCCTTTGATAAACTCTTGTATTCTTCACATGTTTTGAGCTGAGTAGTGGTCTGGTCTAACATATTTGTTCCATCTGTGACTTATGAAAGGCTGTGTTTTGGATGTGATTTGTGAGCAATTTATTGATTCGGATTTGATGTCAGTGTCGAGATTGCAGCAGTTCAATGTCCGTGTTGAGAACAATATAACCTTGGCATCTGTACATCATACTAAAATTTGAAAAGAGTTTGCTTGTTTGTGTGTTTGTCAGCGATTTTCTCCAAGACCCGACGAACGGATCGGCCCCAAACTTGGTATGCATATGCAGACAGACCTCTGAAGTGTCCTTACGAAGCCCGAATTTTGATTCGTCTCATAGATTTCGAAATACCATACTAAGATATTAACGAAAACAACAATGCTGTTTATGCCTTTTGACATCTGAGAGTTCCGTTGCGTTGCGTTACCTGTGGCGTCGGCAACTTCATGTGACGAAATGATGTCATTATGCCACTCGAACAGGTATGACGTCATTACGTCTCCCAAGCGCTCGTAATGAAGTGGTGCGTCTTGCATGAATTTAGCAGTTCCCCCCTGAATGGGTATTGCCTTGGTTTATCAAATATGTACATGTATTCGATCATGTTAACTCCACTCTTGCCTTCCGTGCGTTCATGTCCATTGAATAATTATTCAATGGTTATTCAGTTGTTCAATATTTTCCACGTCTGAACTGTTGCTAACTTGTCAGATGGTTCACTTTCTGCTTGATGGTTGTAAATAATTGTGGAAGTTGGCTCACGCTCATGTACATTGTCTTGTTCACGCTTCCTTATATTTTCAACCTAAAGCCTGCCGCACACTGGAGCTATCTGCTGAGCAAAAAGTCATTCGAGACCATTTGCTCAGCAGAGAGCTCACCGAAAAATACGCGCACACGCGAGCGTTCTGCCTCGCGAGGCAAAAAACTCACCAAAATTACGCGCACACGCGAGCTATCTGCTGAGCAAACGGTCTCGAATGACTTTTTGCTCAGCAGATAGCTTCAGTGTGCGGCAGGCTGCTTTCATTCCGGCACAGGGAGCTTACGATATTTGAGTCGCCTCTCTTCAAGGCCCGAATGCCTGGGCCTAGTCGAAGCATATTGCATCTAGATTCTGATGATTGTTGAGCTAAGTGTACATAGGCCTTGTGACTGGAAGCAACTGAACGCAACAGTCGTTATCGATGTACGCATTCCGCGCACATCGGTTACGACAGGTCATTGCGGCAACAAGTGGCACACCAGTCGTCAACCTTCGTCAGTCTGGAGCGCGCACGTCGAACAGGCAGTGGTACTGAATGCTACATGGAAATTGCCGATGTCTTCCGATCAGACAACTCGGGAGTCATTTTGTGGGTCACCTGATTCCATCACATGACCAGGTGTGCTCCACAAACGAGGAAATTCGTTGCCAGCGCGCATACATCGGAAGCGACAAGAAGCAATTGTCGGCAACGAGTGGAACATGAGCAACTGGCTGGAACTAGCGGCAATGGTCGGCAATGGCGTTGCCAGTGCGCGTACATCAGCCTGTTTGAGCATCTGAGCATCTGATCAGCTGCTGCTGATTCCAGGAGGTCGCCTATTGTTGCCGGAAACACCATTGCCGGTAGTTGCTTCCAGTCACAAGGTCGATGTACGCTAGGCTTTAGGTTTTAATCGGAGACTTCCACTACCAGTGAAAATGTCCACAGATGAATTTGGTCAGCTTGCAAAAAATGCTTAACCCGAACTTGTTCTAGTGCTTGGTGCCTGCATATCTAACACATGAATCCATAATCAGATACAAGTTTTGTTTCTAAATTTATTACTTAACTATTAACATGTTTAATGACCTCTCTCACACTGCCCACCCCTCTTGTTGGTTTAGTGCACGGAAGTAACTGAGTTAACAGCCAACTTATGCTTTTGAATTGGAGAGCAAGCCAAGATATCCAGCACAGGGGGGCGAGGTGTATTTCCCGTCCTGTGAGACGATATTTTGCCCTCCTTCAAATGGCATGGTTTGCCATCAAATATTGAGGCAAAAATGTTTCTACACTTACACAGCTGACCAGTATTCTTAACCTCCTGAAGCATTATGCGGGTGATCCACTGACTTGATGATGAGTTTATGATCAGTTTGCGATTAATTCACGACGGCAGTCGTCAACGAATCGCAGACTTGTCGTAAACTAGTTGCAAACTGATCGAAAAGAAATGACGTGACGTTGAAGCTGATCCACCAGGTTGATGACGAGTTTGCAACCAAATCAAACATGTTTGATCTCGTTGTAAACTCGTCGCAAACTAGTTGTCAACAGAATTCAGTCGTGAACAAGTCGCAAACTTGTCATGAACGCAGGTCCACCGTCTACGATTTTTCGTCATTAACTTGTCACAAACCCGTCGTGAACTAATCGCAAACCGATCGTAAACTTGTCGTTAAGTCAGTTGATCACTTGCATTAAGTTTCGTTGGTGGCAGAAATGTTGAGCGAAGTGAAAATATTCTTCAAGTTTTGAATAGATACTGGTAGTGACTCCTATGAGAGAGATCTGTAGCTACAGTGTATCACCAGCTGACCGAACTTGAAAGTAACGTGCGTGGTCATTTGATAGGAATTCAGTTTTGTCACCATCTTTACTGGCAAGACAGTGTTTGTGTGATTCTAACTATTCCTCGTCTTTCTTTCAGGTGAAAAGGATAAAGAAAGGAAGAAATCGGAGGTGATATGCATCGATGACGAATAGAAGGAAGAAAATAGGATGTCAATGAAAAATGGTGTCAAAAAAGACTGAAGGAACATGATTCCAAGAAATATTTAAGACTGAAACTTTTAAATCGGGACAGAATTTGATGATTACAAGTGTCTTTTAGTTATGTATTGGAAATTTTGAAGTGCATGTTCGATTGTTCTGAAATGTGGCTAAAAAGTGCCTAAAATAGTTCAATCTGAGAGATGATTGATTGAAATAACGTGTAATATTCTGTGAGTGCTTCACGTTTGAAAACTGCAGGAGCTCAATCAGTTGAGCTCATCAAAGGCTCGAGGAGAGCTGTTCACACTTGTACCCGAACTTTACGGATGCCGAGGAGTCTCGGCGCAATTTTGTGGGCGCGCAGGGGCGCGAGCGTGATTGTGCCTGTCTTACGTGAAGCACTCTCAAAGGCTCGAGGAGAGCTGTTCACACTGGTGCCCGAACTTCAAGGATGCCGAGGAGCTTGTTCAGTCGAGCTCCTCGGCGCAATTTTGCAGGGGCGTGAGCATGATTGTGCCCATTTTACGTGAAGCACACTGTTGTTTTTTGTGTGACGGTCTAGGAAAATCCGTCGGATGTCGCTGATTGGTCAACAAGGGCTGTCAGATTGCCTGTGCATTGATCTCGACTGTTTGCCTGTTACGTAGTACATTTCAGCTTTTGAAATATGCAAGTTTACCAAGGCCATTAACACTTTCCTCAAATCAAATGCGACATCTGACTGGTTTTCCTAGACCACCTCACATTTGTCTCTTCTTTTCGGATGGAAGGAATTCTGAAGGATCAGTGCTCATTGGAAGGGAGTCTTCATGGTTTACTTGTGACCTACACTGTTTGTGACTGTAAATAGGAATATCTTGGTAGTGGCATCACTCTTTCTGATAGGATGTTGTGGACTTGCCAGGTATCGAGAGATCAATAGTTTGTAAAGCGTGGCTTCTCTGTGAGTGTGCCACAGATTCAGTGGTGACAGCAATTTGTGTTTTGTACAATTTAGTCGTCCTTTGTTGTCTAAACTCTCTGATGAGATCTATTTTGCTGTGTGTTCTTCACCATGAAATTGCATTAGTTAATTAGTTTCACTAATTAGTTAATTAGTTTCACTAATTACTAATTAACTCATGACCCTTATTTTAACACAGGATATTCCTCTAAAAGAGTGTAGCACCTGACGGGACAGCGTCCAAGACGTCCCGCACGTCATTCATGATGTTCTGAGGCGAGACGAAAAAAAATCAGATTGTTTCACGACGTCATGATCGCTGAAACAACCGGATTTTTTTTCAAGTCACGTCATGCGTTCAGAAATGACGTGTGGGACGTCATGACGCTGTCCCGTCAGGTGCTGCGCTCTTTTGGAGTAATAGTCTATTAGCATGACTCGTGAGACATGGAGGATGTGCTGCAGATACATGTAGGGATGTCAGAATGTTAAATACGATACTTATCCCAGTTAAAGCGAATGGCTCGCGGGGTTTGTTGTGGCGCCATGACAGTTGGTCATTGATATCAAGCACCATTTTGAGAAAATGGGAAATGCATTAGACAGCCAAAATTTGGAGGCGCATTGTGCAAAATCTGCCGCTTCAAAATCAATGGGAATGATACAAAATGTACATCTTGACCTACTGAATTTGAAAACGTCATTAACCCATTTTAACAAATTTTTAATGGAACCTCATCCCCAGTGTTTACATTCGCATATTTGCACAGATGTTGCATATGGCTGGAGCACGGCTTTGCCTGGAGGCTAGATTAACTCTCTATGGAAGGTACCACCAAAAATGTAAACAAACCCCGTGAGCCATTCGCTTTAAAGTTTCAGGAGATTCATTCCAAGGTCAAATATTTATCGATTTTTCACTTTTCTCAACATCATTTACGTTCGTTGTGAAATTCCCGTCTCTTGAAAAGCATTTAAATTTGGTACTGGTACTGATTAATGTGCGTTTTGGTATTTGTTCATGTCGATGAGGAAGGTGATGTCCTTGTATTATTTAAATGAATATTTTGTAACAAGTGAAAAATACACGTCGGTAACACTATACAAGTCAACTTAGTTCTTATTTCTGCTGCAAATAGCTGTGCTAGATCCAGAGGCTATGCTGCTGCAAACAGCTGTGCTAGATTCAGAGGCCATGCTGCTGCAAACAGCTGTGCTAGATCCAGAGGCCTTGCCCCCTGCCCTATTTTTGGCTAACAAAAGGCTCACTGCAGGCTGCCAAGGCCAGGAGACCCAGTCAGTCTCACTTCACAGTGGGGATTAAACCTTGGGCATTTTGACTATTGGCCAGAGACCCGAGGAAGTTACGTAAAGCGCCTATCCACGGGAGAGTAAATGTCGAAATTTTCTTGCACCGTTATCTTGAAGAGAAAAATCCTGGACCATTTCATGTGAGAGTGGACCATGTCGACAGTCATTCTCTGCGACCTGTTCGTCGGCCTTCACGAGTTTCTCTTGAGAGCAACAGTCTGTTGGCACTTCCACTTGAGAGTATTTACCGGCATATCAACTGTCTGATAGCTCATACAAATGCATTACAATTCTTGCCAAGAGTCGCTCGCCAGAATAGAACATGTTTTATTCACTGCGAGCACTCTCGGATATTTGAACAACTCTCAGTGGCATAATCTGTTTCGGGTCCACCTGACATAAATAACACTTGCAAGAGACTTTCGACACTTCTCTTTCACTCTCTGAGTTACTCGCCGAGTGCCTTCCACGTGCCAGTTACTCTTGGAGAGCCAACTTCTGGGAGAAAACTCCCGAGGATAGGCACCTTTATTCCCGTCATAGAGAAGGACAAATACTGTAAACCGTGAAATTTTCGCGGCGCTAAATGTTCGCGATTTTTGGGGTCTACAAATTCACGAAGAATAATTTTTCGCGATTGGAACCTCAAGAACCAATGATTTTCGTGCGTAGCGATTTATATTCGCGTTTTGACCCTCGAGCGCGAAAATAAAACGCACGCGAAAATTTCACGGTTTACAGTACATGTACCGGTACAACCTCATGGGAGAATCAAAGAGGACCGGACACCAACTGTGGACATCAGTCATTGACATCGGGCACCTATCCACGTGAGAGTTTTCTTGCAGAAGTTGGCTCACAATGGGCAAATCTTTCACCATTGCTTGTTTCCTCGTGGCTTACACCGAGACCAATGCACTAGCATTTAATGCTCATAGTTGAGTTGCCCATTGTCATTGAGAGCCAACTCCTGCGAGAAAACTCTCACGTGAATAGGCACCCTTCCGAAATTCCAATGATCAAAATCAGACAAAAAGTAAGAAGTATATTACTTTATTTATCATGGAATATCATAATTTTCACAGATACAAAACATTCAATCATTATCCCACTGTGACTTGATATTTTCTTCACCACTCAGTGAATTGCTATTTTTGTGCTGCACGGAAATGTAGCGTGGCACCTGCACCGAGAACTCGGCTTGAGAATGGTTACAATTCCACAAGTCAAATTCAAAGTTGAAACGACGCCACCTGTTGCTCTGAGCTGTGCTGCCACCTGCAGTCTTTACTTGGTACTAGTCGAGAAGAGAGCTAACAGCCCACTGGCCAGCACAACGGAGAGAATGTAGTTGATAGTTGGATCGCCGATAGATCGTAAGATGTAAAACGATGTGACAACCATCAGTACTAAATAGAGGGCGTTGTTGTAGAAGATGGAAAAGGTTGTGGCCTCGTAGTCGGCAACTTCATTCTTCTTCCATAAAATTCTGAAAAAAAGATTTATCTGCATAAGAAATGGAAAACAAGTCTGCAAGTCAATTCAAAGATGGTTCCTTTCATCTTTGACTTTGTTGGTTGAAAAACAAAGCAAATGCCAGGATTACCTTCAAATAAAAGTAATTCTGATCAGATAGTTTTTGAGTACAGACTATCACAAATATTTGGAGGCCAGTGTCAGTGAGGAAACAGGCGTGATCGTGCCGGCGCCCGTGAAAAAAGATTACTGGCGTGATTCATGAGTTCGTGGAAATACCACCGGCACGATCAGAATTGCGCCCATAACCAGCTTTTCAACCCGTCAGTTGCTGCAAATCGCACCCTCGCCATTCCACTCACATACAACCCCATCAATTTCTTCAAAATCGCTTCTTTTGGCAGGTCTAATCTGTGTCATCAAGTTGGTTTTGTGCGTCATGGCCATGTAAATTGTGTAAGAATGCTTCCGGCTTCCCCAAAGACACGCTCACCCCCTTGAACTTGAAACCCTCTGACTCAGACATGTTTTGGTGTTTCCTCTGTCTGAACTTGAAATAGCGGGAGTGAATCACTCCCCTGACGGGAGTGAATCACTCCTCTGAGGGGCATCTGGAGAGTGACTTTTTTATATATAGCTCCTGTGGCAAATCCACGGAAATGACCGAATTCGAAAGCTCCCTCAGGAAAAT
Organism: Notospermus geniculatus; assembly: GCA_002633025.1. NCBI lineage: Eukaryota > Metazoa > Nemertea > Pilidiophora > Heteronemertea > Lineidae > Notospermus > Notospermus geniculatus. The sequence goes on along the minus strand of NMRB01003397.1, from coordinate 1,452 downwards.
CTCCCGACTGACACTGGGAGGGTGGCCATCATTTTAAATCTTGGTCTTCATCAGGGACGGATCCAGGATTTCGGGAAAGAGGGGGCGCACTGCGCTAGAAACATTGAAATCTACGGTCAATTTCAATGATTTGCTCCAAATTTCAGAATTTCACGGTCGATTTTAAAGATTTTTTGGCCGAAAGGGGGGGGCGTGCGGCGGGTGCGCCCCCCCTTGGATCCGCGCCTGTTCATGCACGAACCTCTCATCCTTTTCCTTCTTGGACATTCTTTTATCATCAGCGACCTTCTTCATCACCTCCCTGGATACAGCCTCCTCTCGCTTCAGAGCAATCCTGAAAACAAATCAAATTTCTGATAAAAACTGCAACTCAAGTCAGCTGACAAGGCATTTGAATAATCTCTCTTCTCTGACATTTAGATTTACTGACATCCAACTTACTTATGCTTCAGGACAAACTTGACATTCTTGTAGGCGTAAGCTACCAAGTATGTACTGATGAGGGTCATGATGACAAAGAGGACAGCAGTCTGGTTATTGGCTGGATCCATCTGGTGGATTCTCCAGAATAACCCTGAAATGGGAAGATGGAATTTCAATTTAATTTAGGCCTAAATCATAGTAATAGGCCTCATAAGTCTTCTGACAGTCTTCCGGCAGGTAGGTAAGCCTACGGGTACATGTATACCAAACGCGATTCCTATGCGAATTTTGTATCCGACACCCTGTGTGTTGCCGCATCCGTCAAGGCACACGACACAATGTCTTTTCCTCTGGATGGTTAGACTGAGTGCGATCCACTGCTGCGGCGACACAATGGGTCATATGAATAAAGAGTAGCAAATGCTTTTACTTGAATTTTGCAATAAAAATGCATTAGGCAATGCTGTACAAATCTGAAGTAAAAGCTTTTGCTCGTCTTTATTCATATGACCCAGTGCGTCCAAAAAAGATAAATGCTTTGGTCAAAGCACAGGTTTTTGAAGGTGGCGCCGGTTGCATCATCACTTGCTCAGCAACGCAAAGCATATATGCAGAGGCAACGGACACGAAAACGCATTGGGTGTACAATGTTTTTCTGTGTGATTGTTTGATTGAAAAACGCATGCGATGACGAACAGGCATCTCACAGGATGACGGATCGTGTTCAGTATAGCTAGCTACCCGCCGTAGCCTAGGATCGCACAGTTCTACCACGGTCTTATCAAGTAAGAAGAACACCCCTACATATAACCAGGTTGTGAAACGGCACAATGTCGGATGAAAAGGTCAGTCAAATTTGGTCAACTCATAGGTTCCAATTGTCCACTGTATACCGTATTTTCCTGACTATAGGGAGCACCTGACTATAAGGCGCACACCCAATTTCACCCAAAATCTCTGATGAAATCCATACATAAGGCGCACCTCCCTATAAGGCGCAGTCCTGTCAGCCAAGACAATTACAGGGTC